>LOND01001205.1:75604-89489 GCA_014220965.1 Paragonimus kellicotti | reverse complement strand
TGCAAACAGTAGCCTGCTCACTTACCTGGCAAAATACGCTGAAATGACAACCGACCAAAAAAAACACGGAAATCGAATTGTCCGCCTTGGGATAAACAGAACGGTAGCCACCGTCCTGAATAATATCACAACCGATCTCGCTTTCTCCAAAACCGGATCAAAAGACGAGGGCGAAAAATCAGTTTGTTCTGTCCCAAAACGTGTCAGGAAGTGAAATACAGGGATATATACACGATGATGGTAACCACAAATAACCTCAAGTCAGAGGATTGAAGAGCAGTCACTAAAAATAGTAATTGAGGTCACCACATTCCCATAGAATTTCCAGTCGGCCCCTCTCGAACACGGTTGCCTCATGAAAAGAATGGCCGGAGTTCTAGTCCCGGCAGTGGCAAGGATATGCACTACTGACGAGCTCTAATGAGAGCGAAACTCGAGTCTAGTGCTTCTTTTCGAAAGGGCCGACTGGAAAAAGTCTATGGGAATGTGACAGCTGCAATCAATTGTGAGTGATGTTTAATTTGAAATTAACCAAATCCCCTACAACTCAACAGCAAAGTCGTTTATTTGGCAAGGAAGTGTTTTTGGAGGAAAAAGTTGATTCCCCGGCATAAAGGTTCAACCCAATCCACTGGAGACTTTGTGGTTCTTGATCTTTGACCTGACGCTCGCCACCTTTCCGGGAAGGAGTACATTCGTGAATTATTATCCAGTCTTTGGTCGCTCCAAATAAGAACCGAGTCTTCTTTTGAACAGAGACGGAAAAACTGCATACTGGTTTCCATTACACAGTTTTCTTCAGTACGCAGTACTGGATTCCATCCTGACCAATCCTGCTACCTTGACGAGGTGATTGGGCTTGTATACTGTTTTGATCCGGCGAGCTATGCTGACTAGGACTCCGGTCCTTCCAGGTTCAACCCTGTCAGACAGACCAAAGGGAGCAGCCAGACGAAAAGCAGTTACACTCATAGGATTGTATGTCGCACTACTGACCGCGTAGGAGTGCTTAGGTAGTGAGGCACGATCCTATGGGCATACAGCAGAACTATTTTTATAGTTGCGGCACTGCTGTCTTCCGTATCAGGAAGAAGGGGGTTAGAAAAGGTACCCTCAAACAAAGAGAGCAGTCCGTCGCAAAAACGGTTGACTGTCGTGGCCACCACCGGCGTATTATCCAATGCGTTGATAAACATAAGGTATCACCCAAAAGCCCGATGTAGCTTTGAGTACATCCACTGCGCGCAGCAGTGCTCAGAATCAGACATCAATGTCTTATTCACTGCGCGCCTCGGGCTAGGCAAGCCCTCACTGCCAAGTGAGTCAGACTTTTGAGTCATTGGCTTCGGGTGGGGTCCCTAAGCGTAATAAGGCTCCTGGACCAGACTCTCTCTCCTTCTCTTTTCAAGGATGGCGGGGAGAGGTTGATATCAGAACTGACTAAACTCCTCCAGACGATTTGGGAGACTGAAGAGGTACCTCGCGATTGGTGCTTATCAACAGTAATTCCCGTTTTCAAAAAGGGGGCCCGAAGTCTATGTGACAACTACAGAGGCATCAGTTTGGTATCTGTTGCTTCCAAGTTATTAACTGACCTTATACTACGTCGGTTCATATAATGATTTCGTCCTACAAGCATCAGCGCCGACCAACATCGTCATCTACCTCCACATTCGTTCATGTTTCACTCACCAAAGTGGACTTCAAGGGAAGTCAACAAAACAAAAACCTAAACAAAACAGCTAGGCAGATCGAAAATTCACAGATAGTTCATGTTTGCCACATAACCCACTTCAACCTCGTCGCTAGCTGCAGGCAGCATTGTTCTAAAATCCGTTAAATAGTTTGCCCCGTGTCATGCTTTCTGTCACGTGTCTGTCCTAACATGAACTCGTGGCTGCGCCCTCAATGATTAGCATTCGCGATACACAGGCTAGACGCGCACAACTCGAAACCAGATCTTTGGCTTCAGTCTGCACAGCAAATGTGAAACACCCGTTCTATCGTGAGCGGCGGATCCACAAGTTCATTCAACCAGTAAAAGAAACGACTAAATGGGGTATACAAGCAAGTATAATGCATTCAAGCGAGTTGATAAAACAGTGAAGAATGAGAGAAAAGTTACAACCAATTCAGCAGATTAGATTGGCGTTAGTTTGATGTTTCGGTAACTGATAACCGGGATTTAAGCAAAAGTCCAACCGTTTTATCCGGCAAAAAGCCATGCCTAGAAAATAAAATACAAAAAGTATCATCGAAAGTTGCAATCCAAACATTTTCAAATAAAGATTAACCAGGATTCAAAATATATACATGTACATTTACATTTACCCCGCGAAAGAATATTTACAACCTGAAACAAAACCAAACACACCATCCGTTGTGACGTACTGTACGTCTAGAAGCGACCATCGACAGAAGAGGTCAGCTCCGAATATGCATAGGTGCATGGTAATGACAAGGAAGGACACAAATCCAAACACCATGGCACAAACGAGTGTTTCTGAGTCTGGGAGAGAAGTCAAAAGCGAGGAAGTATCTACCAACCGCCCATGATTCAACTGGGCGTTAACAGTGTGCATAGCAGCGATTGTCGATGTTTCGCACGTGTGGGCCATCAACATAATAATAACTGTACACATATGGTCATGATACTTTTAGATATAAGAGTTGTCTTCGATTCGGTTGCTCGTAACCTTCTCCAGAACTCTCTTGCAAATAAGGAAGTTCCAGAGAAATAGAGTTTGATAAGATCATTGGACGCCCACACTGCAAGCAGAGAAAAGGGTTTATGGACAACTGTCTCGGATGTTCACCACTTACAGTGGCGCTCGCCGAGTGTCAGAAATCTCTCTTTCTGCCTAATTTTGTCACGGACAAAATTCTGGAAGATGCGCGTGAAGAATCCAACGAGCTTGGTGTTGGTTTTCCGCTGGCACTAGGCTGATCAAAATGGAGTATTTGGATAAAATCGTCTTGCTTAGATCCGCCGAAGACATGCAGATCATGTTGAACAAGGTGAATGACCGGGCTCCACATCTTCAAAGCGCTCCTTCAAGACTGGGGCATTCTCACTACTACGCTCTTTATTGCAGGCAATCCACTTGAGACTGCGGACACTTAGGCAACACTATTTCGTCCGATAATAAGATTACTGGTAAGATACCAGTGAGAATAACAAAGGTACGAGTTACCTTTGCCAACCTGCGTCGAAAATACGTCCGGTAATCGCCGAAAGGAACGGTTTACGATATCTGTGTGCCCTATGGTTCAGAAACGTGGCCCGTTAAATACGAAGATACCAGCAGACTTGCTGTGGTTGACCATCGTTGTCTCCGCCAGTTAGCCCACATTAAGTGGACTGATCGCGTGAGCAATACGGCAGTTCGCCGGCGCGTATTCCGGAACGCTCGGGATGCGCGATCAATTGGTCAACTACTCACGTTGCACAGCCTGCGATGGTTGGGTCACGTACTCCGTATGCTATTTGAGCACTTATATCTGGCATTACACACCGAGGCCACCAATAGTTGGGCAAAACCGCGTGATGGTCAAGCAACAACGTGGTCACAAAATAGGAAGGTCATAATTGTTTTGGTGAGTAAAATGGGTAGATGACGCCAACCTTGTTATGGTCACCCAAATCGTTGGCTAGAGACGCCATCCGAGATGTCAGTGTGCCGCAGTCAGTGGCGTACCTGCATTCACACCATTTCTAGTTCTTCCGCTTAGTCTTCTTTTATTAATTTTCAACCTTCTTAATAACGTTTTCTTCTAGGATATTCCACGTCATTGTTGAGGTGAGTGGCAGCCCAAGCTACAGTACCTTCTGGTTAGGCTCAATGCCGTTGCGAATGAACGAATTGGTGAAGGTCAGCGGCGTTTGATGTCGCGCGGCATACAAGGTCACAGATGGGCTGGTTATCGTTAGGTTATCCAGATTTAGACAGAGGCGGTGGCAGCAAACGGGGCTCGAATCCGCTGTCGTGTGAATCGTAGACGGATATCGCTATGGCTGAAATACCGCCTACTGTAGGTTGGCAAATACTGCCCTGAACTCAGACGTAAGCTAATTAACTGCAACTCCCTCCACCAGATTCGTGTATATAAACCGATTATCGCTCTGTATAACTCCATTACTTAGTCAGCCTCATGATGCGGATACAACTCTTCACATTGGAAGTGTTATAAAGCTAATCCCTAAAAGGTTAAGCAGGACGGAAAATATCGTCTATCACCCGGGCCTCTGGGAAATAGTTAACATGATCCATACACCTGTAACGATAGAAGACATACGTCGCGAGATGTTAACATTTCGTTTACTCTCTTCAGTCACGAACGTAAAACATTAGAATATATAGACATGCGGATAGCAACAACAATAGAAACAATCAACGATTGGGTTTACATGAAACAAGGACTGTTATCAGTTCCAGGGCAGACAAACTGCGAGTCAACAGTTTATGCACACACATAAGCACATCATGGAAACAGGTCACGTTGTTGACCCCGCCAACTCGTTTCAAGTATTGTTGCGTAATCGGAATCCAAAGTTGCCTGCCTTCTCCGAGACAATGTTAATCAATACTCGCCGTCCGGTCCTGTGTGTGCATAAACTGTTGACTCACGCAGTTTGTCTGCCCTGGAACTGATAACAGTCCTTGTTTCATGTAAACCCAATCGTTGATTGTTTCTATTGTTGTTGCTATCCGCATGTCCTATATATTCTAATGTTTTACGTTCGTCATTGAAGAGAGTAAACGAAATGTTAACATCTCGGGACGTATGTTTCTATCGTTACTGGTGTGAACTGGATCAAGGGAACTCAGTGTTTTTAAATACTCCAATACGAAATATGCAGACATGACAATAAAAACGTCCATCCCAATCAAGTTCGATATGTTTATGCACTCATGGTTCATGTTTTCCCTCGTTTCCATAGTATACTCATCCAACAACGACCAGCATAATCACATGAGCCATCGCGTCCTGAGACGCAGTTCTAAGCTTAGTACGAATCGTGATTTCTGTCGTCGCTCGCTGAAGCTGCAAAATCCGCCCAGTCGTCTGAAATTAAAATATTTATTCCGCGTGAGGGGGCGTTTAACAGGGAAAACCCTGCCTGAATCTGTTGAGATAGGGTCACAAACAGATGATTTTAAGTGAATGCTTGACTTATACGCTCGTGATGTTAGTCTACGTCTCCATTCAGCGTGACCAACCGGAAAGTATTGACGTGGTGTAAGACCTCTATGCTGATTATAAAAAGTCACTAGGTGTTGAAGTCCATTTGCTTCATGCGTGATTATACTCCGAGTTATATTTTTCCTTCTAAGTTTGAACTGAATTAGCCGTATATTGACTAGTGTGCCGTAACCAGGACGATATGAAAGCTTGCTAACTTGAGTAAAAACGTAGTTTACGAATTTGCGTTCATAAACAGTTCCAAGTGTTCAGTGAGATACATATCCATGACGAGTAGTACGACAGATTTGTTAATTTACGAAGTGAGTCACTCGTGAAATATCTGCGCTTCGGCTCGGCGAGCATCAACGACGCAGTTATGCAGCATATTCTCTACCAGATAAGATACGGACCAACGCCGATAGCCTGTAAATATAGCGACCAGCGTAACCCTCAGCCGCGCAGAGATTCACAGTCTAGCGCTCCTTTTGGAGACAGTAGCCAGTTTCGCTCAAAATGGAGCTATACCGACACCTGCACCCTAGATCACTACCAATCAACCGCCACTACGGTATCCGTACGAACGTTGTGGATTGATAAGTTCAGACACGGAGGTTAGATGGTGTGCCAGCTGACTAACACTGCAGAACTAGCGGAAAGCGCCGGGGTTCCATTCTGGGCCCTCTGTCGTCTTCAACATTCAGTCTTAAAATAACATGATTTATAAATTCTTCAGTACTATCGTCGTGCGTCGAAGACAAAAATGTGGCGAGTAGAGGATGGCGTTGCTGGAAAGGATAAGTTTCGAAGTGAAATTGACGTGTCGCATCAGCACGTCACTATGTGCCGACTTCCGTCTAACTCCTCCAAAAGCAAAATGATTCACCCTTGTCACCGGTCGCGTACTGAGTATACTTCAGGGATAGAAATACTAGGTACTATCATCCACGAGCGATATCTGAGCCTATCTTCTAACAGCGCCTAAGTGTCGCAAAAACAGACAAACTTCTGAATGCCAGCCCGATTGCTTGGAACGCTTCAGTTAGAGAGCTTTCTCTTGAGGTCCAACTCACAAGTACACCTTCATTTAGAGTTAAGCACTCAAGCTTGTCTGTCATACGTTGTGTTAAGGTCGAATTGACAAAAGTATCAACCATATTTTTCGTGTATGATTGCGCCCACACTAGGCCAACATATTTGACACTCGTCCTCGATCAGTAGCCAAGCGGAGAGCAGTCGGAGGAAGATTCTGATATGCGCTTTCACGCATGCACCTATAAATAGAAAACGGTCTGTGATCAGATAGCGTTGGATTGTTGCAGTGTAACTTTTGCAGTCGAAGATCGGTTTGGTTTGCTGTCCTGGATAGGAGGAAACTGAGGCGGTAGCGACACAACAAAGATATACCCAATTGATTGAGAGAATACAGCGCAAGGTCACAGAACGTGTTTAAACGTTTTGTCTACTTTCTTGTTCTGAAAGGCTGATTCGATCAGAATAATTTTCCATATAAAATCGAAGTAACAGAGTCGATCGTAGCCCAACTTACAAAGTGTTATGTCATTCATTACATCCTTCTGAGGCACATCCTTCTGCCTGGTTCGATTCAATCTATGAGGTCACTCGTTGAAGCTGTAGCATCAAATGAGTAGCGTGAAACACAGCTCCAATCATAACATGCCGTGACTGTCTAATTGGGAAATGGCATGACTAAGGCATATACCTGTGATGCTACTCCGATGCGGATAAACAGGATGATTTTGGAGCAATGTGCAAACTTTAGTGTTATTGAGAACAAAGCACTGTCTATTGAAATGCACCTGGTTCATGCTTCACCGTCTGTGCCTGACTCATACGCCTCTTTCTATATTTCAATTTTATTGCGTGTCCCTTACCACTGTAAAACGAACATCCCTATACATATTTTCCCCTCTACTCCATGTTCCTTTGATACGATCTAACACAGAATCGGGTGTGCATAAGCAAAGTGGGTTTCTTTTAACACGTAAAATTTGATTGATCCCAAAAAAACTGTACAAATTATTCCATATGTCAAAGGACTGGCATTCGTAATTTTTAGCAGTTGTTCGTCTTATTTGCTGAATTTCGTTTTTTATTGACTACTTTCAGATGAACGCTAAAAATCAACTAACTTCTGAAAGCGTTCAAGTTGCCTTCTCAAGACTCCTCTGTTAGTCTGTTGGTAATCTGAAGTTGTCATAATCCATCCGAGGGCCTGCTAAACCAGTTTGCATTATGAATTAAACATCCACTGACTACCGAGAATACGTGATAATGAGGATCAACTGCACAAGATTGACCTAGTTTCTGTTCCGAGCGTCGCCCTAACTGTTAACGTGACAGGTATAAAAGTCGGCGAATATAACGTATGTGAGAGAAGGCACAATCACACACTATCTACAAATTTCACCTGATTTAAGGGGAAGTTTACTTGACTACAGCTGTATAGGAAATCATAGTAATCACAAGAGCTGAGAACCTTAGAGATGCAGATACGTCACTAACAAAAGCAGTCTGATATGCAGCGTTTCCAACAAGCGAGCTATGTGTTGACGGAGTCTTCAATCTGGTGAGTAGCATGTGCCGGTTTTTACCATAAAGCGGGGTTTTCATCACTCGTGGTCACGTCGTCGCCTAAACGCATGGCAGTTTTCTCTAATCGCCGATGGTTCCAACGAGTAACATCCGGTTGACATCGAGTACGCGGCCCAAGGATCACAGAGAGTGCATTTTATTATTTGGTCAATTCATTGTGTATCTGGATCTTTCAAAAATATACACTGGTGTACAATCGCGTTGCTCACGTGAATGATCCTATTAGAACGGGCTTGATTATCGATCTTACAGCTGAAGCCGACGGTCGTCACTACGTGACGCATTTTACGTGGATTCCTCGAGTAGTCTGTAGTCAGAAGATTGGAATTAAACTGTCACGTGTTAATCAAATGAGCCTCTTTGGTACACTGTATACACTACACTGATGCACCTCACTTAACACAACGTCATAAAACAGACAAAAAAGATTTCAGTTCTCAATCAGAAAAATGAAGGCAAGACAGTTCCAGGATTTGCCAGATATTCCGTGAAGTTTTATTCATAAAGTTACGATTGATCTGTTGCCGTTTCTGCGCCAGAGGGAAAAGGTTCAAGGCAGAAACACCCCTACTATCAACACGCCATTTGAAACCATATGTTTTTCGCCAGTTTTCAGTATCTTTAAAACAGTGACAAGCGAGGTGACTTACTCGACCAAATAGTTCTCCAGATCGACTGCATAAAACTCGGTACCCAAATGACGAGTGACACGCAGAAGATTGCCAATTACCTCACCATTTTTATATACAACAATAGCAGGAACACCTGAACGGGACTATAAAAATGAACGTTAGATCAAAATCCCGCGGTATGCCGAGGGGGTGGCAACGGATTCAAACATATCAAAAAAGGAAAGTATCAGTAAAGCCTGACATGTTTAATGAAATCTAACCGCAGCGGCACGCCTGTATCTCAAAATAGCTGGGTCCCTTAAACTACTGATGAGTACTGATCTGCATTGTGAACACAATACAAGAAAATGCATAACTTCTTACGTTGCAATAAGTTCAGCAGCATAAGGCCAATAAAGGTAAGACGGATAAAGTGCAAAGTATAAATTATACTTAGTCCCGCTTCACTTATAAAAATGTTGGTGAGGGATATGCATGTTGGCACCGGACGACAAGCTTAAATACGCGTTGAGGTTGATTCCTTGAAACGTGGCAGGCCCAGCCACGGACGAGATATTACAACCTAAGTTCGAGAAGCCTAGTCGCACTACACGTTACACTTGTCCGACCGACCGGAGGACAGCAGAAACCAGAGGTGACATCCACCTAGGGGGAGCGTCACGTCAGCGACGGGTAAACGGTCGGTGAACCCGCGTGCATCATTCCGTACCAGCGGAACACGCTCTGTGCTCATCAGTCAACTCATGCACGTATCAATCATGAGAATGTCTACTTTTATCGGCCACTGAAAGACTTACGGCAATATCAGGGAGATCCCTTGATATCGAAACACGGTGAAGTTATGTTTTAAAACCTTAGAGTGACAACAGGACATCAGAATGTGAGGGTTCGACATCTTGATAGTAGAGGAGGCACGGTCTTGCAGACATCTCGAAGACTGAAAAGTAAAGATCACACTGACTCAGTCCACTACAATATGCTGTTTGTTTGAATCATACAGGACAAAATAGGTTTTTGTTTCCTTCGTTTTATTTGATTTAATCCACTAAATGAACAAAAGTCACTCAGATAACCCGTGAGTTCGAAGATAAGGATTCAGACATGCTGCGCATCCGTGATATCACCCGCAAAACTACGTACATGAAGCATCGGACTTGATCATGATCAAGTGGCAATGGAGCTCGAACTGTCGTTCGCTGTAAAAGCAACGAGGAACAGTCAATTTTAAAAATGGTATCAGAGAAAATAAAGTCAGCAGGAAAAGAAAACATAACTGTCATTGACTATTATGTGCTACTATGTCGCACAGTTTTTGGCCGGCAATTACGATATCCCAACCTGACAGGCAACATCTAAAAAAAGACCGCTTTGAATTCACATTTCGGAAGTGACTGAATATAAACGGGACTTTTCAAATGAACAAGATTGCCGATTATTTAGAAAAGACTTTTTAAGACCAGCAAAAGCTAATATTCGTTTAAAAAAGCATTAAGATACTTTATTAATCAATATTAAACAACCGATACGTTGTGTTAAGCAAAACCTCCCTTAAACGTTTACAGGTATTTTTACAGTGTAACTGGAAACTGAACGATCAACTGCAACTTTTAGTCAATACGACAGGTATGTGGATGACATCATATGTCCGTTAGATCCTAAAGTAAACTTAGCCTGCTCCAAATGGCCTTAACAAAGCATACGGTTTACACTAGAAAGTGAAATATTGGCTGGGCCCTCTGGATGAACTCATACATCACCGTAATAAGCATCATCAGTATAAAAACACAGCTACGCATCAGTGGTTCCCGATGCTGTTTAGCTGCCATGTAATCATGAGAGAAAAGCTCTAGACAAGAAATGAAGAAATGGAACACAGAGGACCCAACCAATAAAAACAACTACGCCTACACTCAAATACTGAACACCAAGGTGCTTACACCATGCAAACAAACAACCGAGTACAAGTGAAAGTGAGGCGTCATCAGCAAGATACGCAGTTATGCAGCATATTCTCTACCAGATAAGATACGGACCAACGCCGATAGCCTGTAAATATAGCGACCAGCGTAACCCTCAGCCGCGCAGAGATTCACAGTCTAGCGCTCCTTTTGGAGACAGTAGCCAGTTTCGCTCAAAATGGAGCTATACCGACACCTGCACCCTAGATCACTACCAATCAACCGCCACCACGGTATCCGAACGAACGTTGTGGATTGATAAGTTCGAACACGGAGGTTAGATGGTGTGCCAGCTGACTAACACTGCAGAACTAGCGGAAAGCGCCGGGGTTCCATTCTGGGCCCTCTGTCGTCTTCAACATTCAGTCTTAAAATAACATGATTTATAAATTCTTCAGTACTATCGTCGTGCGTCGAAGACAAAAATGTGGCGAGTAGAGGATGGCGTTGCTGGAAAGGATAAGCTTCGAAGTGAAATTGACGTGTCGCATCAGCACGTCACTATGTGCCGACTTCCGTCTAACTCCTCCAAAAGCAAAATGATTCACCCTCGTCACCGGTCGCGTACTGAGTATATTTCAGGGATAGAAATACTAGGTACTATCATCCACGAGCGATATCTGAGCCTATCTTCTAACAGCGCCTAAGTGTCGCAAAAACAGACAAACTTCTGAATGCCAGCCCGATTGCTTGGAACGCTTCAGTTAGAGAGCTTTCTCTTGAGGTCCAACTCACAAGTACACCTTCATTTAGAGTTAAGCACTCAAGCTTGTCTGTCATACGTTGTGTTAAGGTCGAATTGACAAAAGTATCAACCATATTTTTCGTGTATGATTGCGCCCACACTAGGCCAACATATTTGACACTCGTCCTCGATCAGTAGCCAAGCGGAGAGCAGTCGGAGGAAGATTCTGATATGCGCTTTCACGCATGCACCTATAAATAGAAAACGGTCTGTGATCAGATAGCGTTGGATTGTTGCAGTGTAACTTTTGCAGTCGAAGATCGGTTTGGTTTGCTGTCCTGGCTAGGAGGAAACTGAGGCGGTAGCGACACAACAAAGATATACCCAATTGATTGAGAGAATACAGCGCAAGGTCACAGAACGTGTTTAAACGTTTTGTCTACTTTCTTGTTCTGAAAGGCTGATTCGATCAGAATAATTTTGCCATATAAAATCGAAGTAACAGAGTCGATCGTAGCCCAACTTACAAAGTGTTATGTCATTCATTACATCTTCTGAGGCACATCCTTCTGCCTAGGTTCTTGCAGACATCTCGAAGATCCTGAAAAGTAAAGATCACACTGACTCAGCTCCACTACAATATGCTGTTTGTTTGAATTCATACAGGACAAAAATAGGTTTTTGTTCCTTCGTTTTTTTTTTCATTTGATTTAATCCACTAAATGAACAAAAGTCACTCAGATAACCCGTGAGTTCGAAGATAAGGATTCAGACATGCTGCGCATCCGTGATATCACCCGCAAAACTACGTACATGAAGCATCGGACTTGATCATGATCAAGTGGCAATGGAGCTCGAACTGTCGTTCGCTGTAAAAGCAACGAGGAACAGTCAATTTTAAAAATGGTATCAGAGAAAATAAAGTCAGCAGGAAAAGAAACATAACTGTCATTGACTATTATGTGCTACTATGTCGCACAGTTTTTGGCCGGCAATTACGATATCCCAACCTGACAGGCAACATCTAAAAAAAGACCGCTTTGAATTCACATTTCGGAAGTGACTGAATATAAACGGGACTTTTCAAATGAACAAGATTGCCGATTATTTAGAAAAGACTTTTTAAGACCAGCAAAAGCTAATATTCGTTTAAAAAAGCATTAAGATACTTTATTAATCAATATTAAACAACCGATACGTTGTGTTAAGCAAAACCTCCCTTAAACGTTTACAGGTATTTTTACAGTGTAACTGGAAACTGAACGATCAACTGCAACTTTTAGTCAATACGACAGGTATGTGGATGACATCATATGTCCGTTAGATCCTAAAGTAAACTTAGCCTGCTCCAAATGGCCTTAACAAAGCATACGGTTTACACTAGAAAGTGAAATATTGGCTGGGCCCTCTGGATGAACTCATACATCACCGTAATAAGCATCATCAGTATAAAAACACAGCTACGCATCAGTGGTTCCCGATGCTGTTTAGCTGCCATGTAATCATGAGAGAAAAGCTCTAGACAAGAAATGAAGAAATGGAACACAGAGGACCCAACCAATAAAAACAACTACGCCTACACTCAAATACTGAACACCAAGGTGCTTACACCATGCAAACAAACAACCGAGCTACAAGTGAAAGTAAGGCGTCATCAGCAAGACAGCTTCCTTACGGCTTTCACTGCCCCGCATCATTAAGTGCACTCACTTCACAGACAACTCGGCCAAACAACGACAACATTCACGCCACTGGTCTCTATTAGCCATCATCTCACCTAAAGCCTCCAGCGAGGTCCTCGCAAGGTCTCCAGTTCAGGAGACAAACCCGACCTACAATGGCCAATTCCTTGGTGAACGATTTCATTTCTCTACGCCAGGTCATCATCTGTCCACCTCGCACCTTAAGTCAGTCGATCGCAGCTTTGCTAAATAGTGCTCGGTGTAGCTGGACGACTAGCTGGCATCTTTAGTGCATTATTTAGCCATCTAAACGTAGGGACTGAACAAAAATCTCCCTTGGTAATCACTACCAAATACCCGCTTCCTAACCTCCTCGTTGCTTACTCGCTGATGCCACCCGATATGAGCGATCGAACGCAGACATCGGTGGTCAAATACCTGAAGACGATTCACGCTTTATATTCTTAGCAGTCAATTTTCGCACGCCTAAAGTAATACATTCCTCCGTCGCCTTATATACGCGACGATTACTTCTCCGAGAGGTGCTTCTTTGTCACCAGAGGTATCCTAGGTTAGCGAATACTGCTCTAACCTTAGCGATACAAGCTTCTACTCCATTCTTCACACCGCTGTCACAGCTGATGCAGCTTCCCAGGTATACAAACCGGTCAACAATCTCCATGACTTCATTATCTAACATTAAATCTACGTAACCACAACAATCTTGCAGAAGCAACTTAGCATTTTGAGGCAGTAAAGTACTTTTCGAAATGTTTAGCACGGGACGAAATTGCTCCTAACATTATCTGTCCAGCCTGAAAATCGCCGGAAAACAACAGCCCGTAGTCAGCGTCATCAAGATCGATCAGCATTCCATCAAGCAGGAGGCCCACACCGACATCTTGTGAATGTCGCAGACAATCCTCCATTATTTCGTCTGTGACAAAATTAAGTAAAAATGGTGAAAGTGGACAGCCTTGATGTACGCCGCTCCTGGTGCTGAAACTGTCAGACAGTTCACCGTAAACCCTAACCTGAGCTGAAGTATGGGAATAAAGCGCGACAGTATGTTCACATACTTGGTCGGTACACTCCCTGCGTTTAAGCGATTCTAGATGTTGATCGATC
>LOND01001205.1:31737-63959 GCA_014220965.1 Paragonimus kellicotti | reverse complement strand
CGATTTGATGTGTGCTGCGTGTCGGAGACGCGAGTCTACGATTCTAGCACCGTTATCCATTTGAGCTCACCTCTAGATAACTGTCGATTCAAGCGCTTCTCTCAGGGTTTCTGGTGACGCCGAAGCTGAATCTCGCGGTCAAGCTGGAGTGGGAATCGCACTGAGTTCCAGAGCAGAGCAATGTTTGCTCGATTGGATCCCAGTGAACAGTCGCTTGTGCGCTGTCAGACTCAATACATCGGTAAAAGTCTGTCGACGCAAATCAGAAAGACGTTGTGTATTCATTATATCGGCGTACGCTCCAACAGACAGCTGTTCGGATGTTACCAAGGATGCGTTCTATGACCCTCGTTGATCTTCTGAAGCAAACTAAACACTCAGATATTATAATACTAGCCGGCGATTTAATGCTCAGCTTGATCGTCTTTCTCCAGACGAGAAGCGGCTGGGTGATATTTTTGGTGTGCCGGCACGGCGCAGTGACAACAGAGAAAGATTGCTGCAGCTCTGCGCCTCTCACGGTCTCTATACTTCAAGCACCGCATTCACACTGGTGGTCAAGCGACAACGTGGTCACGAAATATGAGACCCTGACTGCTCCACTGAGTAAAGTGGGTAGGTGTCGCCTGCCTGGATGGGGTCCTCGTGATCACTCAAACCGCTGGTTAGAGACGCTATCCGAGATGGCAGCGTGTCGCAGTCAATGGCGTACCTGCATCCATACCATTTCTAGTTTTGCTTAGACTTCTATTAATTTTCAACCTTCTTAGTAACGTTTTCTTCTAGGATATTCCACGTCACTGTTGAGGTGAGCGGCAGCCCGAGCCACAGTACCTTTTGGTCAGGCTCATGGCTGTTATGATGATAATGACTGGTTTCCGTACGAGGACGCGCTACGGAGTTTTGCATTGCGGAAAATGCTTCAAAACAGAAATATCGAAGATGTTTCGTTAAAGATTCAGCGTTGCTTCTACTGCGTTTGTCGTACTAGCAGAATTCATGGACATATCTAAGACTTTTCCCGTTAGTGTTCCCAGCTGTTGTATGCATGCAAAGACCAGTAGACTGCGACTGCCCGACCAATGAGCAGTATGACTTTGGAAGCGAATGTGCACGACTTTGAAATTGGAGACGCTGGATGGAGTCGTTTTGGTGTGCATCCACATCCTGCACAGCTCGCCGCACTTTGTCATCCGCGTGGAACAGTGGCGATTTGACGATGCTTGGCAAATCAACGTAGAAGAGGGTTTAGGACGGACCCTTGCTGAACGCCGCTGTAAAGGGACTGGATTGGACCGATGATTTGCAGAAGGCTACGGCCAATCAGTGTCGACAACGCGAACAGACTGATATGTCAGCGCGGGGACCAATCAGGATGGCACGCTGCCTTAGCATCGGATTTTGTTATAACGAGCATCAGAGTAATACAAGTCTAAGTGCGTCACGTTTTAAAACAAACGAGCGGAACCGAGCCGACCTAATAGGAAAGCCAAGGCCTCGGCCCTATTTGTAATTCTTCGTTTTATTGGTGCATCTTGTCTATAAAATAGAAACTCAATAATCTGAGATCAAAAGCAGACTTCATGTATCACAAAGTCTGCTTTTGATTTTGTTCCGGAAGGTAGCGACTTTTTCAACATTGATGATTGTAAAGAGTCATGTTAAGCTGGCTGTTACTTTAGCGCACTCACGAGCGCTATTTGATGGAAACCATTCTGACAAATGATCGTTTATCTTTAATTTAAATGTACCCACGTTTAAATAGACATCGAGCCGCCTATGTAACTGTCCCATGAGATCATAATTAGGATGTTAGCCAACCTCTGCACAATCGGCGAAGTGACTAACCTTTCACAGTAGTAACGGCAGTTCAAATGTCACCACCCGAAAGAACAGTACTTCTCAAGGACGTTAACGACCTTTTTGTGGGTGTAGCTCTTTCGGACACCTCTAATTCAATATTGTAATGTGGTTTATCTGGTTTGAGCGGATGATCTAATGCCCGTAAGCTGCTTATGATTACAATGAATTCCGGGCTGGCTCACCGCCGGGAGGGACTACGAAATATTGCCGAATTAAGAATCCGTTTGTACTCACCAATTCGCCACACCATTGTCTGGGATCTTGAGAGAGAGAAGAACTCAGCGAAAATATGTAGATGATTTACTTAAACTTGTTAATAGCAGTCGCCATTAGCAACTCGTGAAGCAGTATCCGAAATCATATTCGAGATGCATCCATTGTCGGGGTCTTCGTTCGGTACAACAACATGCACTGGTCCATCTATATAAGTGACACCTTCATGAACGTCACAAGGTTCGTTTTATGCAGTTCGTTCGAAACCGCTTCAAACTGTTACAAATTGGAATACACGTCGAACTACGAGCTTTGATACGTAGTCAGTCCAGCGAAGAAAGAGAACACGTGATGGCGACAGCGCATGGCTTTTTCTGACACGATCGTGACTATATTCTACCCAGGGAGCACGGATGAGACAAAAAGTCAACTAATCGATTATGTGGATAGGACGATTGGACCGTTCGGAGATGGAAACACGCGTGCACAGGTGACGTATGAACAGCGACAAGCGCGGAGGTCACACAACCGCCGTAACTTCATTTTAAGGTTAGTTGACACTCGCACGGTTGTAGGTTGTCTAATGATTTAGGGAATTCTTTCAAACTCTTAAGATCCATAACCTTTCTGACCGGATGTAGACGCACCACACGCATACATTCCATCAATACCGTCGTTCAACCACATGTAAGCAGTTTGCCGGTAATATCTCAGGGGATACTACTCATTCTCTCTTCTGTGATATCTCAACCTGCATCCAGTCCTCTAATAAGATTCGCACGCATTATGTTCACATATAAGTCCAAGAGTAAGCTGTGATCCCGTGTTTACAAAGAATTGCAATAAACCAGATTCCGTCGGATAACTACTGAATGTATACCAATACAAACCTTTTCGTTATTTTTCTGTACGTCATCCAATTCGAGATCTTACGACTCGATTTCCACCCGACCATTAAAAGTACACTTTCTGTTCATGACTACTGAGTACGTGTGCGAGATCACACTGCTAAAATTCCACCTATCCGGACGCGTGAGACTATTTACGGATTTGACCTCAGACTACAAATACCGTGACCACTCAAACGTGTACAGCACCGTTTTAAGACATCGCATATACAAACAATGAGACACTGCAAACTGGATGGCAAAGCTAAATATGTAAGTATATTCAATCATTCAAAAAATACAAGTAGTTGTGTGATGATCGAAAATAAGAAAAATCATGGGGCTCAACAATTCGGTCCCTACGAATTTTGCGATTACAAAGCAATTATTGACTGGTTAGAAGGCAATACGCCGAAGAAGACTGTACAAACGTTATCACAAATACCATCTAATCGATCCAATATTGCGCGAGAGAACTCGATCGTGGAGACTAGACAGAAATAAGCTCAACGAATGGCGAGGAACGTCTGTGTAAAAGACACGCATTCCGGACGTCTTTTTCAATTCTTTTTGACACGCTGAAAAGTGACAACGTATCATGTGATTTACGATCGACTTGATTGGTTTAAAGCATTTCGAAGTACCTCCAGTTCCGACTGAAGTGCATGAACTTTGGCAGTCAATCGGTGAACCTGAAAGTAGTGAATGAACGCAGAGGTGGAAGCGGGCAAATAACAACAAACTGAGACTCTAAAGGATGTACAACTGTATTACCAGATAGGGAAAATTTACGCTATCAATTTGTGGGCTACACGACTTTGGTTATCATCTTTGGTTAAAACACTGAGTTCCCTTAATCCATTTAGTCAAAACAGAGAGAAGACATATCGCGAGATGTTAACATTTCGATTTACTCTCATCAGTCGCCAACGTAAAACCAGCAAATTTTATACAAACTGCGTATAGCAACAACAATTGAACGAACCAACCACATAGTTCTGACCTTTCACGCGCTAATAGTGCAATCAATTCCACGGCAAGGAGATTGATTGCGTCAGCGCCTTCTGTGCACACAAAACTGGCCGATGTTGTTTGATTAGCAATGCCTCGCTAATCGCTAACAGTTTCGGGTTGCGATTATGTAACAATATCTTGAACGATTCGACAGGGTCAACTAGGTGACCGGTTGCTAAGATATGTTTGGCGATCGATGAGGCCGGGGTCTTCGAGCTTGTTACAGACAGCAGGTCGTTTTTTGAGATCGCAGTTGATAACCACTTAGGAATGTGCTCCGCCATACGCTGATGCAAGCGCCGATCTGTTCTGCCTATGTAGACGTCATTGCAACTGCAATTGAACTGGTATATTACGTGGGAGACAGACTGATCGGTTGTGTATCACCGCTATGAAGAGCCAAACCCTAGTGCTTAGCAGGACGCGCAGTTGGGCAGCTGGGTAAGTGCGTTGCAACGCCGACATCAATTTGTGACTAATGTTGTTGGTCAGGTGGTCACCCTTGAATTGGATTTGCAGAAATATGTTCTTCTCCGCAATGCAGCTTATCACTTTTGGTTCTTTCTTTTTACTGTGGATATCCACAAACTTTTCAGGATAGCCGTTATCCATCAGAGTTTTCTTAATAAACTCTTCTTTCTCCAAGTCGATCTGCAGTGCAAATCATTCTGGCTCTGTAAAATAACGTTTCACTAGCCCTCGTTTATAAGCAATAGGTGCGAAGCTGGAGAACTGCAAATATTGTCCACTCCAAGTTGGCTTACGATAAACAGATCGTTGCAATGTACCATCTTGACGTCTGGTTATAAGAATGTCTAAGAACGGCAAGCAATTATTAACCTCCACCTCATAAGATACAGAGAGGTTTGGGTGGACGGAGTTCAAATAGTTATAAAATGAAGTAAAATCACATGCATCAGTAAAAACTAAAATGTCGTCCACATAACGTTTGTAAAGCAGGACCCCCGAAATCCTTTCTTGAAATTGCCTTTCAAGCATTCCCAAAAATACATCCGCCAATATAGGACCCAGTGGGCTACCCATAGCTACACCATCAATCTGTCTATAGTTAACACCTTCGAATTCAAACGGAGATATTCAACATAAACACCATTTTGCGATCATTGCCACTACTACTTAAACTTACCACTAACGAAAAATCGGTGAGCCGTAACCAACTCTGTTGTCTATGCGTATGCACATATAACACAATCCAGCTTGGAAATAAACAGCATCGGAGTATACAACGAACAGAGGGAGGAAGAGAAGCGAGTTGGTAGATTGAAGCTGGAAGGAATTCACAGATACCACTGATATCGTCGGTCCTAAATGTTCAGGGTCCTTGGGCATCCAACTGACAGAAGTAATCATAGACGTCATTGGACACCACCTTTCCCACAGACAAAAAATAATAACGTCATAATTGGACATATGTGGACCTGTTGTGAGTTAGGTAGAAGAGATAGCCATTATTGTTAGAGGCCAGCTATAACCAAAGCTGTAGACTGAATTGTGCTACGGTCATGTTGGAGCATACTTATCACTGCTTTGACTGATCGTGAAGAGGTGTTGCTATAGTGTCCTTGCTCTATCACTACAGCCTTCGGACAATCGTAGTAATGAAGATGGGAACCTGACTACGTATATGGTGAAAAGTTTATTTGGAACGGCAAGCAGCTCTGTCTGAACACGATCATCTGCGCGCACACTATCTACATGCTACTTCTACGCTCGCGCACGCTCACTTCAGAGATATCAATTGGTATACACTATAACGTCTTTGCAGACGCCAGAATTTAGATTAGACTGCGCTAGTTACGTTGCGAGAGGTTTCTAGATTGAAGCAGCAACTTGTCGCACCTCGCGTCTAGCAGTGTTTTGTTGACGCCCGATGGAGTCGTTAGAATAACCGAATATGAGATCAAGTGCGATAGAATTAGAAGATATGAAGCGGAATCGTTTACTCGACCTCTGGAGCTGTTGGATGTGGTATAACACCGATCTGGCGACATAACTGAGTGAAGATAAGCATAGGAGGCTCATCTAGGTATTGAGTTTATGAGAAGATTTGGTCCGAAGCTTCCTGTGCATTTAAACAAGTCAATTATTCTTACTGTGTATGCGCTCGAGAGACACAGATAGTTGTGCCACGTAGGTTGGATCAGATGATGCCTAATGCCACACAAAATCATTGTTGGCTGTTAGGTTTGGTGAGATCCTAGATATGCTATCAGTGCTTACAGAGAGAGGGACGCAATTAGCTGGTGATTATCTCTCTAGGTGATGTAGTCGAGGAAGCCAGGATATGAGTTAAGTACCAGGGGTGGCCTCGCGTATTCTAGAGGTTATATTCTTGGAACCCAGAGTCCGAATCGGTGCTTCCGCTCATTCTAATCGGATTATTCGTTTTTCTTGAGGACGAAGGCAGTTTTGGACAGAAAAAGTGGACTCCTTAACACTATTATTGAACACAGTCTGTGCGACAGTCACGTTACCGATACTAATTCCAACATACCCTGGGGATCGTCCGCATACGGCGACCATCGGAAACGCAAAATCGAAGGAAACCATCCGAGCAGGTCAGCTTTTAAAATCAAACAACGAAACATCATCATCATCATATCAGCCATGAGCCTGACCAAAAGGTACTGTGGCTCGGGCTGCCGCTCACCTCAACAGTGACGTGGAATATCCTAGAAGAAAACGTTACTAAGAAGGTTGAAAATTAATAGAAGTCTAAGCGAAGAACTAGAAATGGTATGGATGCAGGTACGCCATTGACTGCGACACGCTGCCATCTCGGATAGCGTCTCCAACCAGCGGTTTGAGTGATCACGAGGACCCCATCCAGGCAGGCGACACCTACCCACTTTACTCAGTGGAGCAGTCAGGGTTCTCATATTTCGTGACCACGTTGTCGCTTGACCACCACGTGGTTTCACCCAACTGTTGGTGGTCTCAGTATATAATGCCCGGTACGGTAAACGCTCAGCTGGCATGCGGAGTACGTGACCTAACCATCGCAGGCTGTGCAACGTGAGTAGTTGACCGATCGATCGCGCATCCCGAGCGTTCCGGAATACGCGCCGGCGAACTGCCGCATTGCTCACGCGATCAGTCCACTTAATGTGGGCTATTTGGCGGAGACAACGATGGTCAAATACAGCAAGCTTGTTGATATCTTCCTTGCGAACAGGCCACGTTTCCGACCATAGAGCAAAACAGAACGTACACAAGCATTATATACTCTTCCTTTCAGCGACAATCGAACGTCTTTTCGACGCCACAGATGACGCAGGTTGGCAAAGGCAACTCGTGCCTTTGCTATCCTCGCTGATATCTCATCAGCAATATTACAGAACGCACATATGCGAAATACACCCTTTCTTTTGTAAAGGGCTGGTATCTTTTCGTCATTACGGATGATGCAGTTCTGTGGTGAAAATCTACTCCATTCACCGTTTATCCAAACCCCGACACAATAGAAGATCTAACAGGGGCCAATCCAAACGTCGCGTTAAAGATACTACATCAGGATTGGACGAACAGTCTCAATGTTACGCCTTCCGTTGTGCGCTTATTTTGTCCTGTATCACAGCGATTAACTTACAGTTTGTGACGTATGTGCCAATACGATCAGCCAATGATTGAGATTTTCTTTAATACTGTTGTACATCTATAAATTCGGCTTCTTGTCTCATGAATAAAAACTGCTTACTGCAACCAGTACGAGGTCTTCTTATTACTTGCGTGGGAGGTTTCAATTCGAGTACGATTTCTAGGGCTATTCGAAGTCCCTAATTCCGAGTATACAAGTTCAGCAAACGTCAATCTGATCTTTGAAGCGTGATTGCTATTTGTTTTGCTCACACCTCTATAGCAACGCGGTTACAACCAAACAGGCAGAAAAAGTGGTTCACTAACTTTAACATGTGATTGTGGAATATTTGCACCAAAGTTATTATGAATGAAGTCAATCAGTTCGAGCGTTGTTTAACATGTTATTAATTAATGGATTAGGAGAATTTTTTTTTCGACCAACCCGTAAAACACAGCGTTTCAACCACATCGAGTGAAATGCTTCAAGAATGTTATAATCGAAACCGTGTAGTTAGCTGTGATTAGATCAACCTGCGCCGCGCCTGAACGGTCGACTCTGTTACCCATCAAGTAGGGGTGAGACCAATGTAGGTAAGGAGCGTCTGTATCTAATGGTATTTACTAATTTGCGTCACACTGCAGAGACGGGTTTGTTACTGCGGTTGACGACGTATGCGTGTTGTATGTGGATGAGCTTCAGCACAGCATGGTTCCGCATGAGAAGCTAGACCAGTATGAATCATTATAGGTTGAGCAAAACGTACATTTTAGTTCTCTGACAGTGCATGTAAAACGACAGCTAAATCTTTCTTTGGCTTTTGAAGTCGATATGCATTTTTCTGAGAGAACCGTGCATTTCTCTTGTGCTCAGCAACACGTAATTTCAACTGTTTGTTTACCCGGTGCAAATGACAGCACAGACATCGCAATTGATTTCGTAAACACAATCTGTCTGGTCGCCCCTAGAGACTGAATCCTTAAGGTGCATCAACAGTTGTTATATGATAGTATCCAACTAAAAACGGTCCGGGAAGCGTACTCAGAGATAACGGAGCGAATTTTTACAGGTGTTCGTTCACGATACAGCATTTGCACAATACACAAAGAAGGTCTGGTCTTGTTGGTTTCTTTTTCTGTTGATACATGTTTTCGACAAAGGCGTCCGGAGATCGTTTGTCGCTCAGCATTTTTTTAGTTTGAGAAATCTTGTTTGGCAGAGTTCACTAGTGCAAATCTTACCAGCTCTGTTAATAAGTTATAGGATGATTGTTCTCGTCATGCCGAATGGATGCAACGAGTTGAAGTTGAGATACTGACTGGAGTAGGTTGGTTTGAGGTGCAAAGAAAACTCGAACTTCTGCTGGTCCTTAACTATGATGAGAAACTTTGGTAGAAAACAACGAGATTGCTCTTCGGCTTTCAGTGTCCAACGTCAGCACAGTGCTGTTGCAGTATGAGTTAAAAAACTGCCGGAGCTGGTAGTAAACCGTCCACTCCATGGGCAAGACTGTAATGTACACACCGCCACCAAATTCGCGGACGACAGGTAAACTCATTCAGAACCTGTGATTCCAGATAACAAAGACTGGCAACAGGGGAACCCAAAGCTGCACCACAGATTTGCATGTACGACTTTTTGTTAAATGTGGGTTAGGACGAGCGCAGAGAAAGTTCGAGAACAGATACAATTCTGGAAGGTAATAGATTAGTACGTGGATTAAAAGTCACCATTTGTTAAAAGGATCTTTAAAGGCATCAATGCCACGTCTTGTCGGTTCACTGGTGTGTCTAGAGGCTACATCAAAGTTAGGGAAAGTTTCACCATCAAATACTGTCACGTGTTCCAGTTTGTAAATAGGTTCGAAGGAATTCCTAATGTTGCTTACTAATTTGTTCTGTAACAGCTTGACAATACTACTGATGAACTTAGCCAGCTGATACGTTAGTGCAGTCGACAATAGGTCTTGTGCATTTTTAAAATACCATAAAATCGTGAAGGGTTGAGAATGAACTAGGTGGGCTGTGAAAGTTTTTCTTTTACAGTCCAGGGAAATTTGCTTATTTACGCTTCGACCTTCCTCAGAATTACATCAGTTCCTTGTCTACTCACCTTTTCACAAGGTCCTGCAGCTAAGTACCACAACGTTTCCTTTTGGTATTCTTCATGCCTAAGTTTCACTGCGACGTGGCCTTTGCCCGCTTTGGCGGCACAAATCGAGTGATATTTCTTGACGATACCAAGAACAGCCTAACAACACCAAGAACAAGTGCACACACGGGCTAGTGTCGACATGGAACTGGTATTTTTGGGAAGCGATATGTATTTCACATCGGCGAATTGATATCGTTTACATGTCTAGAGTGTTCTGAGTTGTCTGTGTAAGTCACCTCAGATAAGGTCGATCTCACCATAAGAATCCAAATCACGAACTTTGTCACTTGAGAGAAATTTGATATCACCAAGGTATTTACCTATTAACTTCATCCATGATTAGCTTAAGCATAAAACACGACAGTGAGACAATCTTATCGACCACCGTCCGTAATCGCGACTGGATACGATGAAGCCACTTAGGTGTCAATCCTCCTGATGGTAATGTGCGTAGACCGAATGAACATAATATATGTATCGGGTATACTACTCTTTAGAAGGCAATACGAGAGAACACCTCTATCCATAAAATCTGGATCGCAAAGGAGTGGTATATCCGCGACTGGTTATGCAACCAATGGAGAATGTTACCCAGTCAAACAGTGTTCAGCAAAAAGACATCATGCAGTTAAGTGTGTTCGTACATGACAGTAATGTGTTTTATTTAGCAATATTATATGCCGCCTGTTGGACACAATCTGACGCGTCTATCCAGATATTATGCTGTTAGCGCAGCTGATTATACGAATGCTAATAGCTTCACTAGCATTTTTGAAAGGCGGAGATAGATAATAAAAAAACCATCCATTTCAACTATCATAAGGGTCTAGTATTAGATAACTAGGAAGTAGTTTTCAATAGAAGACCGTACTACTTATGCAATATACAGACCTCAAACATTCGTATTTGTGCATCCGATTCCAGATCACATATCACGCAGTAAGTCAAATGACGGCAATGTGCACATTATATCAATCGAATACACAAGAAGTGCGTAACGCAAAATATCATCCTTCCTTACTTCAAATTTGAGATGCTCATTTTCGACAAGACATTGTTTGAGAGCTGAATCGTGAGTCAAACGGGTTTGGTCGGCGTTGTCAGCTGACCTCAGCACGTTGTTTCCCAAACTGGGTTGTAGCTGTTCGTAGAACAACCGAACAATCTGGTCCTTATCGAGAACAACGGAGAGTCCTTGTTGTAAATGAATCTGTGAGGGAAAAATACATTCAAACAAGGCAGAAAACGAGCTTTCCAATGATATATTGACATATTGATGGTCTAATTTCGAGCCCTAACGTGCGGTCTCAGATACAACAGGTGCTTCCGTAATAGCCGGGAACGTTGTAGATCGGAGATATCCGGATGTTAGACGTACAGAACACAGAAACAGGCGGATCAAGTCGGAAAATGACTGAGAACGGATAGTTCACTGATTCACCCGTATATCAAGCATGCTTAAGAAGGATAATCTGATGTGTATTTGATAAACAAAAAGCGCACATCTTACAGAATTCTGATCGGGCGAGAAAGCTTAATACTAGAACAACCAAGTCAACCTCTTGGAAACCACCTCAACTAATCGCATAGATACAGTTTACAGAGTTCAGACGAGTACCACAGAGTGCTCACAATGTTTCAATAAAATGGTAATACTGAATAAATGAAATCGCGTTTAATCACTGTTTACTGTAACGCGCGGTGAAAATCAGCAAACGCGCACGGGTCGAATTTGAATAAAGCAACAGTGTGCTGCTGTGTTGTTGACGCCGTTTTAGTTTCCGTTTGTGTAAGTCGTGTGCATGGCTTACTGGGCCTTTGGCTCATGTTTGTGTATTGTTTCCTTTTACAGGATTGTTGTTGGAACCCCTCCTTCGGAAGAACGCGGTCTCTTCATGTCACTTTAAAGTTAATCCACGAGTGTAACGGACAACCAGAGTGTAAACAGCCGGCTTGCATGTTACATACGCGTCAAGGCCGCCTGTGCCCAGCAATCGTGCTGAGCCTCAAACTGCGTTCTGAGTGGTCGTGCCTCCAACAGTCAACGGTTCATTCGTCCACGCACATAAGAATGACGCTACCGCTTGTAAATGCGACAATACAGCATGCACTTCTGCTGAGTCACGTGTTCTATCCATCGTTGTTATTGCCTGTAAGGTTTATTGCCGGTTGCGCACGAATAGAAATACAACGTATACGGTCCAGTTATTTTGCTGAATTTTAACAAACATCACAGAACTTTTACAAGCCTAATCGTATGTGCTGATTAAATGTGGTTTGCTGCACATCTGTGAATAAGAAAAAAACAAGTTCAATGATCGTTGTATCAACATCCAGTGGGACACCTTGCAAGCATTTCGGTATTACGCAGTTAAACCATTTTGTGTGGGCGGCACACGAATGGTGGAAGGATAATAATAGTTCTACTTTGTAGATATATATATATATATATATATATATATATATATCCCATAAGTACATGCTAGCTGTTAATTGACATGTTAAATTAATATAATTATGGACAGTGTGCAAAATCAGGCCGATTCCCGTCGTTATTTTGTAGTTTGCCAATGAGAGAGAGATTGCTCAGGAACATCAACCTTGACAGATTACTAGAGTTTCATATTCAGGTTTCGTAAGAAATGTTAAATAAACATCTCGAAATTCGACAGCATTTTACATCCACACTAAGTGTGGTTGATATGGCCTATAAGGTCTGAGGATTTCGTCCGAAACACTGCAGAGCCCTACAACAACTCTGTAGAGTCCTCAAGTGACTGTCTTGATCGGATGAAGACCGCGTACGCCCTACGGATGGTTTGAAACACGTGCAGAACTTACCGTCAATTCAGTTTACGCCAGCACAATTGGAGGTTTTGTTCCTCGGACTGAAATTTCAAATTCCCCCCTAAAGGAGTCGACCGATTGCAAATACAAACGCAATTTGAGAACTTGTAAGAACAAACAAAAGACTTCTGTCACAGATCGCAGGACAACGAAGGATGATTCTGCGCGAAGATGGTCAATATTTCACACCATTGTGTGAATTCATCAATGCTGTTTAACGTTCAAACATTATCAAGCTTTAAAGAAACTGGGAGAAAGGAAAGATGTAGTTTTCCATTTGCCAGACAATGATTCCGGGTAAGTTATCTTCATTTTTACTATTAACATTCACTTTCTTTCGCTTTCAAACCTTTTGAACCCCGTTCTTCCTAGCCCTTCTGTTTCTCACGGTGAAAAAGCAAAGGACAAGTTATCTCCTGTAGATATTTTACTCACCAGACGAAAAGATGCATCGTTACAATGCTCAGCGTATCGCAAGGCCACTTGAAACGCCGACTGTTTACAAAGGAGGTCTGATGCGAACGCTATTTCACGGAACCCGACAGATCTGCACCGATCACCGCTTACAAGAACGGCAGAGGTTATTCACAAACCGATAGCCCGAGAAGCTTGTCGATACATACAGCCAGAAAAGACTGATCAAGAGTGTACGGTTCCTAAGAAGCAGATCTTCCTGAACCCACCTTTCAAAGGCGACCATATCACAACTAACGTAACTAACCCGTATACACTATGTAGTTGAACTGCGACTGCTACTCATAACTAAGAGTGTTGCTCAGCTTGTTTATAGCCGTCACCTACAGAAATGTTCATTCACTCACGCAATCTACCCGTTCAGTTGCAGTAACTTCTATATCGGCAGAACAGAGATGTATACGACAAAAAATGGCTGGACGTATGCCTAAATGGTTGGTGCACGCGACGACGCAACAGCCAATGACAGCTGAACGAGTGGATCGGATTCCTACTTCATCCATTGCAATAGCAAATAATGGAAACAGACCAATCCGTTGATCCCGACAACTCACCTGACGTGCTGTTGCCCAATCGGAGTTCAAAATTGTCCGTCCAGTCCCGTGTGCATAAACTATTAACTAAGGCAGTTTATCTACCCTAGAACTGACAACAATCATTCTTTAACGTAAAGCGCAATGGTTAGCCGTTTTTAATGTTTTTGCTATCCACATGTGCTACTGTTTTACATTCATGACTGAAGACAGTGAACGAAATGTTAACAGCCCACGATGCATATCTGTTGCTATTGGGTACTATAATCATACTTTAAAACACTATCCAGATACTTTACATACAGTTCTAAGCCAGACTGACGGTAACATAGGCCGAACTGATGGCGAGTATCAGTGCTAATAACAGTGTGACGTCAAGGTAACGACGAACGACATGGACAACAGTACACGAACTCACCAAACAAATTGGATCTGCGGTAGTGACACCGATGACCTGTCAATGCCCAGAAAACGAACCTAACATACTATATGATAACAAACGCACAATAGTGTGAAAGCTGGAAAGTTCATCTTACACCAAAGTTGTTCAGTTGAGCAATCAGGATCACCGTGAACATTTGATAATCTCATGGTCTGATTATATAATCCCTGGGATAAACGCAAGCTTTCGCGCCGCCAGACTTATGTGGACATGAATTAGACTAAGCCGCTTAAAATGAAGGTATTAGCAGAACAATTACAGAAACACATCAACGGTAGTGGAAGAAACCGAGAGTTGAACTGTTAATCACGTGAACGACCGGCGGCATCGTTATCACTCAGCTGTCAGGATAAAACGTAATAAAGAAGAGAGGAAACATGCTCCACGTACACCTAACTACCTTTTTGAACATCAATTCCGAAAGACAGGCGTCCTCTGGACTAGAGTTCAGATCTAAATCGAGGCAACCGCCTCGGAGATGAACCTGAATATCTACGGCGGATGGCGAAGTGTTCACGCAACTGAGTGTGCCATTACGACCAGTGAGCCACTGAGGATACTCGCACCGAAGCCTCTGCAGTAATTCAGATAACATTTGAGTCAAGATATGCCGGATTGGAAATGGTAGAGGAATCGACCAATCGGACAACAAGTTTGCATGGATGGAAAATTCACTGTCCCAGTACGGCTTGTGGTCGGCACCGTTTGAGCTTCCTTTAAAAATAGATACGAAAAATGACCACAGCGGAGAGTGTTCCGATGATGGTTGTGTGGAACAGAACATGGGACTAGGATGGGAAGATCGTATATCGGTAGTCTTTGCCAGATGGGAGAAGCAGATTTGGCCAAGCTTTAGCCAAAAGCGCAGTTCATTATCCGTAGTATCTGAAAGATTGGAAAACGTGGACTATTAAGAAAGTTGCGTAGCCGGGTGATGCGATGGACCTGTTATAATGTAAGGTTTAGCTACTAAAAAGGATGTCTGGAGAACTGGAGGGTAAATTAATCGAGCTTGATTTTAAATGACCCGGAAACTTGGCCAACAGATAGACGGGCGCACGCACGCATAGTAATCAGTCACAACTGCCGGGGCATGTGAACGCCGAATATACATATGAGAGGATAAACAAATAGATTAAATCATTGATTCCTTAGTAAACCTGAATCTTAGGTATCACATAAACAAACGCGGCAAGTGATGCTTTAGGAGAGAACTACCAAATGAGGTGAGTTCATAGGCAGCAGAAAAGAAAACAAGGCATACAATCGAAATGAACTCAACTCAGTCCTGGTGGTCTAAATAATTTATGGGATTCAACAACTAGAAGCACCAGTTCAGAATAAGATGAAACAACGAAATGCGCTGGCAACAGACGGTGAAAGAACAGATGCCAAATAATGATGGGGAGCTGACAACTCAATTTAGATTTGCGTGACCTCATGAAAACAAACTTAGAACGTGGTATGGAATTCGATATTTGACGTAAAACAAAACATTTACTTAATTTGTGGCAATAACAGATAACCTACAAAGTTACCATACACGAAATTGTACTATTCAGCCTGAGGCTAACTGTTTCGCGAATCGTAGGTTAAAAACGTAAACAACTCTTCAGAAAAAAACAAACATGTTCATTGAAATTCCTTCAGACACATCAGAGTAAATGACGGAGGGAATGTCGAAGTTACATGAGGCTAGGGATACAGTTACCAGAACAAAGAACCTAACGGAGCAAATGTAAACGCTGATTCTGTGCGACTAAACGTAAACAGCGTTAGCAGGGGGTACGAACAACCAGGAAAGGCCTACTGCTACTTACCTGCTACGGCGGTTAGATGATGCAATCGAATGATGATAGAAGAATTGCCAACAGGTGGTTGACGAGTGTGTGGCTTATTTGAAATGGTCTGTAGTGAATTTCTCCGCAGAACTGTTGAATCACTTGACAGTTGGTGCAAGTATTCCAAAGGTGGGGATGTGCTTTCTAAAACGTCTGTGCCGATCTCTTCTGCAGTCAGAGGACAGGATACGTTTTGTGTAGAAGCGGTAGCTGGAGTGGCTCCGGCAAGCGGACCCTCGTATACAAAATCCGAGTCGACTGAACGATTATCATCAAACGTGGAAAGCAATTCGTAAGCATTGAGCCAATCATCTTGTGAGCCGGCGATACTCAAATTATCAACACTACTATTCATTTCGGACGATACAGACTCAGAGTCCGGAAGTAGACTGCCGTTCGGGGAGCGCTTTTGGATTAACGAAAAGATTTAGCACGTTCACGACATCCGAACAAAATTGCAAGACATTTTTAAAATACAATTAAGTAACCAGTAATATAAAAGATGTCGAACATGTGTACACACCCAACTATCCTGCATCCACACCGATGAATTGCCAGTAAAATTGTACAGTGTATTTTTGTGATTTAACGCCAAGAGTAAAGGAGGTAGCTCAACTTTGCAACGTTACGATGTTCACAGTGAAACCGACATTCCATATATGACATCGTTCTTGTAAGAATTCATTAGGTAGAGATAGTCTGGGTGGAATATCGAGCTTTTGTCCAGTCGGTCAATGGTTCTATGAACATCGCTCTGATGGGAAAACCTAGTGTTGATATACAACTTGTACACAGTCCGTTAGTGTAGATGAACAGCATACATCTTGAACTGCATGGTTGCACTGGATACGGCCACAACGGCTTGAAATGATGGTTGCATTTTTTCATGAAGTTCGAGGATAAGCAGTAGCAAAAATTATAATCCACATTCGAAGCCCTTGTGGCCGTGGCCAGTGCAACCTAGGACTCCAAGATGGACTACGTCTGTGCATATTAACGGGGTATGAACAAATAACACATCCGACAAAAGCAGTTAGTATATGATTCAGCGCATTTACACTCGCCATTTATTCCGGGACAGCGATACGATAAGTGAAACACTAAACGATGTGTTTTGTCTGTTTGTTATCAATTACTGAGGTGTTTGCGGTAGGTCAGCAATGAGTGAAATACCTATCTACAAATCGATAACCTAGTGTTTGGAACACGGTCACAACTGTGTTATTACAGAAATCTGGGACTTACCTCTACGTTAGTGCTGAAGTATGTATAAGCAATCTGAGCGTATGGAACAAAGCGTACACCTACTGGAGCATCAGCTTCATGAACAGTCTGTGACTGAAAGGCGTTTGGGGTAGCACCAAACCCTTCATCCCCCGTTCGAACATGATTGAAGCGGTGAGAAGCTCATAATAATAGCCAGCTTAAAAAAGCTTACGCACAACGCACTGTGAGATGAAATTCACATCGTACTGATCGATACGAACCGAACGCAATAGACCAGCTGCAGTTATCTGATCAACTCGTTCTACTCATCCAGAGACCTTTAATTTCATATCCAGGCATCGCCCACGATTCATATGCTACGGCAATCGGAACACAATGCAAATCAACCATAAAACAATTGTTCGAGTGCTATTACAAGTTGTACGAATTGCCGCACCAGGTCTTTAGGAAGAGCTACGTAGTGTATTCTTACCAGTTTTCCAACAACAACTCATAACAATGACGATTCGCAGTGCAGAACCATAGGAAACTGAGTGTGAAAACAAGGAAATACAATTAGTACGAGGGGATTTTCGCCAGTATGGGACATAGTAGGTCATATGCAGTTTGTGTGATAATGTCAGACTACTTAAATCTGGGCGCGAGTAGTCAAGGTAAGGAGACAGCAAAATGGCGGCAATGTGCTTAGCAGTCAGCATTGTTGCTACTGGACAAAAGTGAGTACCTTGGTCAGGATTGTCGTCAGATCGGCATACGAACCGTACCATCAAACAATCCGGTTATAAAAGTATACAGTCACACGGTATGATCGGGTCTTGCCAACCCACAAATGACCGAGAAGCTGCGGTGGGCTGGAATAAATTTTCCGCTGAGATTACCACCGCCATACATAAGCATTACCGGTGTGATCAAAAATGGAAGTATCTGCATACAGGCTTTTGTTTTATAGGTTAAAGTCAGGTATGCTGTTACCGTATACACCTGTCATTTACTTTTATTAGTAGGAGAGAACTTCAGAACATCTTCAAATTTCTGTCAATTTTAGTCAGACAGACGACAATGTAGAACGTTCCACAACCAAGTTATACTCTGGCGCTTTAAATGAAAAGACGGAGAGTCAAGGAGGTTCCGTGTGTTGGTCTGGCAGCCTTGTAGATAGTGTGCTTTACAAAAGAAGGAGCGTTGAAGATACAACATATTATTACGAAAATAGTAGGCACGATAACGGGTCGTATAACAGTGGAGACAGTCAACAAGTCTGACTGGCGTATCAACAGACCGTGTTTTGAAAGCGGTATAGCCAGCAATCTAACTGGCCGATCAACGAGACGGGAAAAGTCATCTGACCTGGATCGACTCCTTTAGTGATAAGACTACCATCAACAGCGAGTACGTTACTCAAGGACAAGAAATATATTCAAGGATTGCAAATTGTTATGAAGAACTGTCTGTTACGAAATTGGCTTATACACTGACGAAGGTGCCTGACGAACGCCAAATCTACTAATGTGAAAACTGAGGTGAGATTCACGGTTCTCATTTCAAGACAATCGTTTCGGCCGATTATGCGCAAAAACAGAAATAAAACATAACGGTCTAACAACAACAACGGACACCATCAGCCAGAGGAAAACATGAAAAGAGAGAGACACGCATCTGTGTTGCCATTTATGGTGCAGAATCTGTTACTTACAAATTGTCTATGTACCACGCATTTCTCGAACGTTATTCGTACTAATAATTCAATAAGTATACCAGCATAGAATTTGGCCCGGCGGTGAGTCAACTGAGACGCCATCTTTGTGGTGCTAAACACTTCTTGCAGTTTTCAGTTGCATGCTATGTGGACATTCAAGTAAGCACTTCTTTATGTGGTTATCGAGCAACCTACTACACAAGTCACTGGAATGTAATTACATGGGTAATCAACAGCTGCTTTGAACGAAGACAGAATGTGAAAGCCACTGTTACCACTTCAGAGACAAAATCATCCACCTCCAGGTCAAACGTGCGTCTTCGGCTTAAAGGCACAACGCTACCTAATTTCGTATCTACCCAAATTCTCGTTCTGTGGAGCAGAAAACATCAGCTGCACAAACAAGACATCAATCGAAAGTAATAAATGAATACCACCACATTTGATCGACCGCCGAACAGCAACGCAGGGTCTCCATCGCAGTGCTGATTTCCATTATTGAGTCCAGATACAGAGCCAATGCGGATATCGCTCTGAAGCCGAGTTACCGGTTGATCGATTTCTGAGGGTTACAGAGGCTAGTGCAATCTCGTTCCGAAGTCCGGATCTGTGTGTGTAGAAGTTTTTTTTTGTCGAAGCACGCATGCTGCCATGACTTGCTGTTTTTGAAACAAATGGTGCTATGACACGATAATTACGACTGTTATTCGTAAACGATGTTAGAATCACAGTGCCATAGGAATCATCCAAACCTAGCTGGACTACAAGTTTCGAATTTGTGTAGCATTTGGGCTGAAGATCATACACCAGAAGCGAGCTTGACCGCCATTTACCGACCTCTGAGGAACAACGATAAACAGAAGCAGCAAGAGAAGAATTAGGAAAATAGAAGACAGAAACACAACCAACACGATAGTTTTCTTTAAATTCCAATGTGAACATATGGCAGCGTGAATCTTGACGAGTTATGTGACAAACGTGCAGACTTTCGGGAATGAAAAAAATCCATTTTTCATTTTGCTCTAGCCGCACAACCAAACAGAGTAACAAGGTTGATAGAGAGACACAGGCACCAGAGTACGATCATGCTAGGGTTTCGCATACGTGAGCGGGGGGTTTGCATAAAATAACCACACATTGTTGTCTTGACCAGCTGATAGTTCCAACATACGTGAACACAACAGTTGCGAAGAAAATCGTTCTTCCCTCAACTTCTGGTCATAATGATCAGGATTCTCAATCATCGTACTCTGAGGATGCACAAATAACCAGTCTATGACGCTACATACTTAGGGTGTCAATCAGAAGGGATGCAGCTAGATCGTCACCAACTGATTCATTTCAATCATAACGGCCAAGAGCGCGACGAGAAAATGCATTGGCTCGAACGGGCGCTCACCACAACATCGGTGTAAAAAATCCGGGAAAAAAAAATTGATAGAACAAAGCTAAACAGAAGAACCAGAAATGGTATCAACACAGGCAGGCAATTGGCTGCAGCACACTGTCGTTTTGGATAGCGTTTCCAACCGACGATTTGGACAATCGCCGTATTCCTCGACTATAAAGGTGCGTTTGATTCGGTAGACCGATCTACACTTTTAGAGTCGCTTAAACGTAGGGGTGTACCGACTAAGTATGTGAACATACTGTCGGCGCTTTATTCCCATACCTCAGCTCAGGTTAGGGTTTACGGTGAACTGTCTGACAGTTTCAGCACCAGGAGCGGCGTACGTCAAGGCTGTCCCCTTTCACCATTTTTGTTCAATTTCGTCATAGACGAAATAATGGAGGACTGTCTGCGGCACTCAAATGATGCCGGCGTGGACCTCCTACCTGGTGAAAGACTGACTGATCTTGATTATGCTGACGACTGCTGTTTGACAACTTTCAAGCGGCACAAACAACACTGGACGCTATTTCGCGTTCTGCTAAGTACTTCGGAATGCGCTTTGCAGCCTCAAAATGCAAAGTGCTTCTGCAAGATTGTTGTGATCACGTAGATTTAATGTTAGATAATGAAGTCATGGAGATTGTTGACCGGTTTGTATACCTGGGAAGCTGCATCAGCACGGCGGCGGAGGTGTAGGGAATGAAATAGAAGCGCGTATTTCCAAGGCTAGGGCGGTGTTCGCTAATCTAAGACACCTATGGCGACAGAGAGGTATTTCTCTGAAGCTTAAGGGTCGCGTATATCAAACAACAGTGAGGGCTGTATTACTTTACGGCAGCGAAACGTGGCCGCTCAGGGTAGAGGACGTGAACCGTCTTCAGGTATTTGACCACCGATGTCTGCGTTCAATCGCTCGTATCGGGTGGCACCAGCGAGTAAGCAACGAGGAGGTTAGGAAGCGGGTGTTTGGCACTGATTGTCAAACGAGTTCTTTTGTTCAGTCGCTACATTTGCACAGACTTAGATGGTTAGGTCATGTACTAAGGATGCCAGCTAGTCGTTTGCCACACCGAGCACTGTTTGCCGACGCTGCGGCCGACTGGCGCAAGGTGCGAGGTGGACAGATGATGACCTGGCGTAGACAAATGAAATCGTTTACGAAGGGGTTGGCACTGTAGGTCGGGTTCGTCTCCCGGGCTGGGGCCCTCGCGACTCACAGAGTCGGTGGCTTGAGACGTTAGGTGAGATGGCGGCTAATCGAGCTCAGTGGCGTGAATGCTGTCGTTGTTTGGCCGAGTTGTCTGTGAAGTGAGTGCACTTAATGATGCGGGGCAGTGAAAGCCGTAAGGAAGCTGTCTTGCTGATGACGCCTTACTTTCACTCACAGCTCGGTTGTTTGTTTGCAAGGTGTAGGCGCCTTGATGTTGTATGTTTGAATATAGACGTAGCTATTTTTAGTAGTTAGGTCCACTTCCCCTCCCCTCCTCTGTTTTCTTCTTTCTTCCTATATAGTTTTTTTTGTTCTTCGTGGTTGTGTGGCAGTCAAGCATCAGTGTGAACCACTGATGATGGTGATGATGACGACGACGATTTGGTGATCACAAGGACCCCAAACGGGCAGGCGACGTTTGATCAATTTACTCATTGGCGGTCTCAACAAGTAATGACAGGAGTGGAAAACGTTTAGCAGGTACAAAGAATACATGAAACGATCATCACAGACTGTGTAACATAACTATTGGACCAACTGATGGTGTTTACCGGGTGTTTAAAAGGGAACGCTCGCAAACGACCGAGTGGATCACGTGACCATCTTAAATGACGTGAGCTAATTGGCGAAGACGACGATGGTTAAGCATACAAAATCTTTGGATATCGTCACGGATAGCCTGTTTCTGAATAACAGAACAAAGGAGAATGCAAACAGACATGTACACTCTACCTTTTGGACGGAAAAAGGGAGATCAGACATCCCGGCAAACACTACTAGAATTGATGAACATCACATACAGTGTCCCATAAACCTTCACCCTGCTCGCAGAATGAGCGTACAACGATCTTAACGCATAGTTACTTCTCATAAACTACTTGCGAAGCAGACAATCTTAGCGGAAGTTACGAGCAACTGATTGGAAAGTAACCTTAAGGTATAAAAAGCTAGTCATAAGAAATTAACCTACAACTTGCTTAACAGGCATAGAAAAGAATGGAAATCGGACACAGCCAGCACTGCAGCGATGGCACCAACGGAATCCGATTAAAAAGACACATCCATTTAGGTCGATCAGAGGAGCTGACACTTGTGACAGGTATGAAATCAATAGTATTGTGTCGTCCTCAGGTGACATACAAACGGTAAAACGGTTTTTCCGAGGCTGAGTAAACTATGAAGTCACATAGGAAAGATGAGACTAAGAGTTACACCATGACAAAACTCACCCGCATATTTAGATCGTGAGTCAGTTCACCAACCGCCTGCTGACCGATGAACGCATGTGGCGTGCAAGTAGACTTTTCTCCAGTTCCTGGTGAACCCACCGTGTGAATAACAAGATTACTTTGAGAGTCCGCATGATGGATTCTTTGTTGGACGTTCAAGGCCATATTCGGGCTCGGTAGTGAAGACAAACTTTGAGCTGCGCATGCTTCTTGAGACAAGAACAATAGATGTGAACCACTGGACTCAAAACCCTGGCTTGAAAAACAATCAGTGGAATCGTGCTGTACGTTCGGAACCTGTGTTGATTCATTAGGAGGGTTTGAATCCGGTACAACATGTACATCGAATTCTCGCGAGACTGGTAGATCTTCTGACTCCAACCCAGATTCCAAGGCGGTAAAATGAAAGTCGATGCACCGTTGCATTTTGAAGGATAACGTACAAAACCAGTGAATAACAGTCGCATGAGACCGACTGCTGGCGGCCGTAATACGCACCATGTCTAGACCCAATTGATCATTAACACGAGACAACTCTCCAAATAGACCAGCCAGCAGAAACAACTGATCGAGTGCATCCGGAAGACGCGCACACTCCGAAGGAATCCAGTACAGCCCACGGCTTGTTATCGGGATAGCTCCGAGATAAAACTGGACAGGGTCTGTAGATAACGAAGGAGGATTGACGCCTGAATACCTCCAATCGTCGGTGGCCAAAGGATTAGAGAAACAATCCACGTCGACCAGCAGCTCCAGAGGTGGACGGTTTAACGAAGGGCTGGATGAAACTGCTAGCCACAAACTGAGCGGGATCGGATCTATGAACGACTGTCTGTAGACAGCGCGTCTTGCATGACCAAGAGTTGAACGGAAATTGGCTGGTGATTCGAAAACTTCAAGGACGGTGAGAAACTGAGCCCAAAAATGTGGACAGTGTAGGCACCAAAATTGAATTGCATCACACCGCTGAAAAAATATATAATGCATCATTGAAGGTGCAAAGAAAAATGATTACGAGAAAGAATTCACTAGTGTAGTAAGTCGTCGAAGAAGTCTGTCTCATGAAATTACTTAAAAAGCACAGTTAATCATTTCACAGAAGCGAATGTCTGTTTAGAGAAGCCACTTGATAAAGTTAAACTATAATCACGAGGATGATGAGGAGGCAGACAAGAGTTAATGTGTGTGTGTCTCATGCAACAGTTCAGCTAGCGGTCGTGCTCATAGTAGTTTTGTTCATTAGCAAGTGTGGATAGACCGGTTAACACCAAGTTATTCAAAAACTACTCGAGAACAAATGCAAGACGAGTCCGATGGGAGAATAGACAAACGACCAGGCCAACAGCTCACACGGTTTTCTACAGAAGCACAACCCATCCAGGTTCGGCAAACTGACGGGTATCGTCCCCAACCACAAATGTAGCCACACTAATGAACATTCCACACAATCGGTTGTTGAGTATTCCACACTGACACACAAGTACAATGGTAGAAGCGGTGGTAGACATAAAACGTAACACGTGCACTAACTCTTGAAGTACGAACATGTGAAAATCCGACATAACACAATCCTAATTACCTACCCATGCATATTCAACTTTCCTTGTTTCTGAAAATTACTTTCATTATGATCTAGCTTATTTTGTTTTACCGCCTCAAGTAAGTGCTATGCGAGTTACTAGTTATCCATTATTACACTTCGCTTGAGGGGTGTATGGATCATCTTTTGTGGAACATAGTTCGGTGTTTCGGACTTACAGGCTGCTCGAAAGAAATGTATAGGGCACAAAAACAACACAATTCGTGATCATATGTTATCTTTAACCCGTTGGATGTCAATTTGTAGTTCATTCCCTCGAAAATGATCCGCTGGGCGAATATGTTGAGATTGTTTAGTTGTTCACTTCGTTAAGTTGCTAAATCTTACCGCCACATTATGATCTGATGTTGTTTTGAAACTCATGATTGTTGGTTTGTCGCTACGTGTTGCTAAACATCCTCGGAGAAGATCGTACGATAAGTTAGGCGGAAAAGTCCATCAGATAAATTTTTAATAACTGAGGCTTTGCCAACATATAAGCGACCAACAGTTATTTAAAATGTACCGAAACCCTCAAAAATCCTTTCGCTGTCTGTACCTCCGAAAAACTTTAAGAAAGTGACATGGGACAGTATGGTTTCCAATAATGATCCAAATGACAGGCTTCCATTCGTGTACAATCAGTAATGTTCCCTTGTTGGCCCTCTCGCTCATCTAATCCACGTTGTCATGGTTGCTCCAGAGATCGAATGCAAATGACCACAATCAATGCATGCTGGGTTACAGCGATGCTTTCGCCAGGTTTCACGGGTACTTCTCTATCCTGTATTCTCGCGACTAGCATTCTTGTTCAGATTATGAGGAAATGTCTTTAGGTTCAAACGGAAATTTAATCAGTTTGGACAGCCCAACTTTTTCACAGTGTAAATTAACATAATTTTGCAAGACGTGACCTTTTCCGTGGTTAAGTGAACAGTTTACTAACTTCTTCCAGCTCGTTTCTATTCAACCACTCTGATGGTTACAGGTGATAGTAACATCTTATTAGCAACTCCGATTTACTTTTGCCTTGTAGAATCGATTACCTAATCTGTCCCATTTTCTAATCTTTCATTTTAAGTATTGTTATAACGGAATGAGAAGGCTAGCTTTTTATGACTTGTGCCTCGGAGTCTTATCAACATAACACCAAATATATTGTTTCATTAGCGAGTGCATTAACCCCCGTACACCAATCAACTCGGAAAACGAAGTTTACGGAGGTTTAACATCCGTCAGAAACCCACACATTCTTTTGACGGCATAAATTTATCTGGAACTGCAGATTTTCTGTGAATTCCAGTTTGTTATACTGACATTCAACCATGCGTTTTTACCACAAATTACCATAATAGCGCACAGTCGTTAGTTCACGTCAAATTGGAGGATTTGCATGGCTGGTAAACATGGAGCCAGGATGAATACGTCTGACTTACTCTGTTACATGAGCAACCCACCAACTGTCTTCCGTCTGGACCCTCTCAAATATGGTGACGACTCTGTAATTAAATACTTGTAAAACAGTATGAACTCTCTCTCTCACTCCTACACGCATCGAAATAGGCACTTGGCCTAACTTCCATTCATTCGTTTACAATAAATTCCAGTGCTGGCATATTCACCATTTTTATTATAAGATACCATTACCATCATCACCATAGACAGCAATAGATCAAGGGTTCACACTGATGCTCAACTGCTACACGATACCATTATCACGATGTTTGTGACAAGTGTGGTACATTTCCACTTACAAAAATATTACCCCTTGGCGACTTTCTAGGTGTCAACTTATCATGCTTATTTGCTGACCGAAGTTTCTTTGTGAAGAGGTTCTCTTAAAAACGTTTTTCTTAACTTGTTAACACTTTGACCACTATGTGTGTACAGTTGAGTCACACCTCCCGATAACCCAGTTCCGTCCGGTGATGTGGAATTTCAGAAGGAGACTAAAGGAACCGTCTCTCAGATTTCATCATGAACCATAACACTCACTAGAACGATTTTATCTCAGAAAATCGGAATTCAATCTACGCGAAAAAGCTGATCCGATTATTCTGCAAACAGAAAAGGTTGCCCCAGGGCGATGCTGTTACGGACTCGTCGGCTTTACAGAAACAAATATCACTTCCGTTACTTTGGTAAAATTTCAGATCCCAGGCCAGTTGTTGATTGCGGACAGCATTTGACCTATACCCAACAAAGACCGGTAGCTCAAAGGCATGCGGTACGTCGATTTCACTTTTGCGCGCGCAATGACGTTCGTAAGTTCCATCAAGTGGATCATCGGTAATTTTTAGGCAGTGCCCACACGAAATCAATTATCTGCAACCCTGACTACATCACTACGCACTAACTGGTACGTAATTGTGATCATGGGATTGAAACATCTATACTATTCACTCACTCCATCAAGCGCTTAAAACATGCGGTGTACCGAGGTTGTCAGGTGGAATGGAACTAACACTGACAAAACTTCAAAGAAAACATTTCTGCCTCTCAAACAGTGAAGGTTAATTTTCAAAAGAGGGAACAGCAAACTAAACATCGACCGGCATGCTCATCAGTTTAGTGTCAGCAAGATACCGGTGGTAAATACCTTGAAGAGAAAGGGGAAAAGTGAAACAGTTTAGAGTGGAGATGATGAAGTTGAGCGACGCCCGATGGTCACATGGGGCGCATATACTACAAAATAAATGAGTAAACGTGCAAAAGGGTACTCAAGGCACACGAGTAAAAGATTGAGATGCTCAAATGAAGTAAGTTTTTAAGCAATCAGAGCCAATTCTCGAACAAACTAGGTTTAGTGGCCATCAACAAAAGTATGAACCTTTTAGAGTCTCTGTATAAAAACAGTCGAAAAAGGGGTACATGGGACGTTCAGCCATGACGAACGTTTTTAAAAATAATAAAACATCCACCCATTTAGTGTGTCACGTGCCGCAGATTAATCGGCTAAGTGTATCGCCTACAAAAGATTGTTAGGTCGGTCTTGTCAATGGTCTCTCTCTCTGAATATCCACTCCTAAGTTACATGCAGTGTTTCATGATTTGAAACCTGTTACAACTGCCGGCCACCGTCAGCCGTGATCTCCAGAGCTGTCCAGAAGGCTGTCTATTGAAGGTAGACATAAAATCGTTGCATGCCAACTACGCCGCTTCGCTGGCCAAAACAATTTGGTCTATTTCCAAGGAGGGTTGGACCACCGGTACGTAACTAATTACGTTGAATCATGTCAACATCAGCACAGGCAATCGACGTGTATCTCGAGAAGTGTCAGATTTACGAAGTACAGCCCGCATAATTAAAACAGGTAACTAGTGGTAGTAGGGCTATTTAATCTGCAAGTCAATAAGGATTATGAGACATGGGATACTATTAGTCAGCGATACGAGAGAATCGCTTTCACATGTCACATCACAGCCTGGACAACAAACTGTTGAAAACTCCATGATTGATGGTTCTACTTACTGGGCGTGATCTTCTTTTGATTATTTGCCCTACAACAATGACGACTGCTCGCACTTTGATGCTCACGGACTCAGTCGATTATACGCGCAGTTATAGCCCGACGGTTTAATAACATACTAACTAACAGAACATTCAGGGGTGATTAATTCGGCTTACAAAATCGCCAGTGAAATGACCGATGTTGGGCGCTGTTGGATGGATCAGGGTGGCGAATTTGGTCATATCTACTGGTACGTGCTTTTCGCGTGCCAGACGTGGGTCAGTTGGACAGTAATCGGGTAGTTGCCTTGATAGTAATCCACTGAGAATCGTACTCGCACGGGCGGTGACTGGAGGCACCATCAATTGAATGAACAATTCGTCGGCCTACAAACAAAAGAGGTAGTAATAGCAACTGTTCGTTTCGAGAAATACACAATATGCAATTTGGAACAGCTTGTCGAAAACTATATTTAGATGAAAGAGAATCTATATTATCGTCCTGTTAAAAGTAAACAAGAAGGTTCTCCGAACGTGAGGTGCATTCCCATTTCAGGTGTGGTAGAAGTGGCTCGCCAGTAGAAAGGCTGACAAGGATTTCAGGTCGAACCCTGAAAACCTCAGCTAACCGTCTATTTGTGAACAACCTGATAGTGTACCGTCGAAACAAATCGACAGGGGCAGTTAATATCGACGAGTTGGTTCGCACAGAACATGAAAATGGCACGCAACACGACGAGCGTTTCGTGAGCAGTGACTGAACATCTATCCACCTACAGCGACCGAAACGGTCAATCGATACTGATGTGGAGATCGTCGCTTACTCCTCGGTACCGACTAATCATATGTCCTTTGCCGAATACCACTCGACCAATCAGTTCTATTTCATTCGGTTACCATGTTGACCACCGGAAACCAAAAGTTGATGATGTAATGGAGTGTGGAAGGCGGACTGGTGAGTCCCAATTTTGCCAGAGGAAGTTAAATGCATGCGTTTGTGTGGGGAAGTTACAGAACGAGCGATGCAACAATGGCATGGACACTCCCAAAAATGTACAGTGACGGTAATGCGGTGTGCAGAAGAGCTGCCATTTAGTCAACTACTTACAATGAGCCGGTTTGTCTGGATCACACTGTCGACAGTTTGAGCTACAAGAACATTTACTACTAATATAGTCCGTCCGAGATGATTGGTGATTATACTCTGACAGATTGACACGACAAAACTGGTAGTATAAACCGTCTTAGAATAAAAAAATTACAATTTTAGAGTAGGATTCATTCCGATGATGTTTTTGGGTGTTCAGGGTATGGTCTCCAGTTAGGGACAGTGGTGACAGACGTAACGAGATAGTGTGAAAATAGATCGATCGAAGAATGAAAGGTATTCAACAAAAATCGTCGAGTCAATCGATTCCGAGAAGCGATCGCATGTTTTCAAACGTGTATCGAATCGGGATCAAAAATCGAGTCGTTTTCCACGGCAGGTCCGAGACAGTTAGCCGATGTCAACCAAACTTGACCATTTGTTTTTTTTTCCATAAGTGCACAACACACACGTGATTTATGGTCCAGAAATTGGAAACCAGCCTGTTCATTTATTTGTTCACGAGTGTATATAGTTCCAAAGCCATAATGCAGCGAATAAAATGTTATCTATAAACTGAAGGTCTCGAATGAGCACTTAAACTATATGCTATCTTGACCCGACAGTTATTCAGCCTATTTCAAACGAGTAACAATTACGTATATTCTCTCTCTCTTTCACTTTGAATCTGGGGGTAAATTTTGACAAAACTGGTGTGTGGTAGCATGCACCACATCGTTATTAAACACACACGAACAACAAAGTTTTGTCATTAGTTGTAGCATGCACATGATGGACGCAGCGCAATGCACGAATTTATTTTGTTCAATCCCATATATATATATATATATATATATATATATATATATATATATATATATATATATGGGATTGAAGAAGCTATTTATGACTTTGTGCGGAACACCGTCAGTTGCAAAATTAAAACGTGAGAAGGAGATAAGATGGCTTTACCAAATTCTTCTGGAGGCGGCGAAAGATAACGACAGATCACGGAGCATGACTGCGTCCACAATTAAGGGTAAACAGCGCAAGAGACCAATTGAACTGTCTTTCGTGTATTTAACTGAGCACAGTGGAAGTCACCATTCATCAGTGCAATAAATCTTGGCGCAAGAAGATGTGTCAATTTACTATTGGGCGCATAAGTGAACAATATGGTTTCAAAAAGTAACAGCGGTTATTTACAGTACCCATCTAAAAGAACGCAATGCAATATACAACTTTAGTTTGCCGAATCTTAAAGTCAATGTTAGAACCGATAAGAAGAAGAACACTTGCTGTGGACATCAAAAAACGCTTATTTGGGCCAAAACGATTTATAAGAGCAAAATAGCCAATAGACGAATAAGATGAATGCATAAAGGAGAAGTGGACTAGGGTACACTGAACGCTTTTGAGCACTGATTATTTTTGTCACCACACGCATGATTACCAAACGAAACCATGTGAAGTAAATGTGAAAAACCCGTCGGACAGTAAGTGAATTAGTAAAGAGCATCATAAGGGCCTTCCAGAATAAAAGCTGAGTCGAGAGCGGTTTGAAAACACACCTGCACTACAAGAGCATCCGGTCCAGCGTAGCAGCGTCCAGTGGAACACGCATCAATCGAGTGAGGGTTGAGCGGGAGAATGATCTGCCGAGAAGCAAACGCATATGATTCAATGCAAAGATAACCGTTTCCATGAGGATATGCGCAAAATATGAACAATAGGTGATTCGATCGGTGACATCGTGGAGCGTATTTCTACCAAAGTGAGGCTTACAAACGTTCCCCAATAATCGATTACCCTGGCAAAGATATCGTATAAAAGGTATATATGGAACAAAGATCTGCATACAGAATAAAGGTGTCAAACTTCCGAGAGGAAAGTATATGGCATGCAATCGTGGACAGAACATCGATCCGATGTGTGTACTATTCGTAGGCCTACCATGCAATCCTATGGTTATAACAAACTCCGCAGGCACTGATTTATTGTACACGTTCCCGGGTTCATGTCGAGTTGCGGTATCACTTAGTACCAACCACATTCTATATCAGATAGGTAACCGGATTTGAATCGCAAAAACGATCAATCCCGTTATCAGCACCAACGTTTCTACAACTGAACAAGTGCTATGGCTAAACAAAATTGGTTCTGGGAGGCACGTGGGCTCACGGCGATACAGGTGACGAGCATCAAAGGCATTAGCTCCCTTGTTTTAAATGTTGTCATAGAATACTGAAGCTGAAAACTGTTAAGGCTTGCGGAGCGCCAGTTCGGACGCAGGTGGATTCACCAGCGTAGACTCTAGAAGCAGTCGGTTCTATATGTTAACTGCATACTTCGGGTGGCCACTTCTATGAGCTTGTGGTTAATCCACATGCCTTTCAGCCCGTTTAATGCAAGCCACTTTGTCTGCCCTTAATGTTTTGAGAGTCAACGGCTGGAGCGCCCTGAGGCTTTCACATCTCAATAACTATAAAATTAATAGAAGTATCTCAAATTAGTCACGATCAATGGTGTCGTCGACTCACCGATGCTGACAGCCCGCTTGTGTGATACAACCCGAGCGCGTCAGCGGTGCTGAATGCAATTGTCAGCTCACTGACATCATGGCTAGAAATACTAAGATCGGGAGCGTTGACTTATGTGACCAATGCACACTGAAGCTGTCGTGACAGTGAAACTGCGCGGAAGGCTTGTCTAAAATGGACATTTCGGACAAGAGTTTCATCAGTAATTGTGTTGTCCATCTTACTTAAGGAATTCTGTTGCTTTCTGGTCCCACGTAAATGTGAAACTTACTGTGGTTAAAGTGCACGATAATTCAAAAATAAGCCAAAAATGACAAAATTAAAATCAAAGAACCCGCTACAGAGTAGGTCACCCACTAGTATTTGTTAATCAGTCAATCAATCACTGCACCGTTCGCTTGACGCTTCCTCTCCATAAGTTGAAAAAGCGGCACTGATAAAGTGCGATTTCCGGTTTGTATAACTACAAATTGTAGAGCAACGGCACGGACAATGACGTGGACGGAAAACCGACCTACGATTCCACCCTAAAACAATCAGCATCCTTACAGTGGCGTAACACCAAAAGTTGACAATAAAACAAAAACAGGAACCCGGGAGAAAGTTCGCTAAAAGCAACCAAAACACATATCAGAAAGTCAGGGATATAGCACGATAAAATGACCGCTTGTCATCACCAATTACAAATATGCAGACAACAGAAGATCGGCAGACAGTCACTTTGCGTACCACCTGACATTATACTTAATATCACCTCAGCTTCAAGCCTAACTTAAAAATGCGCCAGAGTACCGTAAGATGTTGCTATGGTCCGAATGGTATTAGCAAAGTGGAACTGGTCATAACAAGCCACATAAAGAGTCATTAAAAGGTTGATATTATCAGAAGTGTTTCAGGTCGATATGTATGCTAATTATTTATCAGTGTCCTAAAAGTTGGGTTCG
>LOND01001205.1:0-31637 GCA_014220965.1 Paragonimus kellicotti | reverse complement strand
CTCATGCCATTGCCATCCTCGTTGATATCTCAGCAACAATAGTATCGTTAGGCAATCGTAATTAGTGGGACAATACCAAATACACGACATCGACTAGTTTGTGTGCACAGGAGAGGCCCAAGTAACCAACTTCCGAGGAGTTTATTGAACGTCAAGAAGAAGAAGCTGCGCCGTTAGTTCACTCGCGGCTTCACGACAAGGATTGATGAGTCCGAAAAGAAAGATTGACATCTTACAACATATGGTTAACAAGGAAATTTTCTGTCCATGTTGTGATTGTTCCCGCGTACTGGTTAATTAGTAATGCTTACGTACCTCTGAAGCAATGACAAACACAACAGTGAGTCGGCGAACGGTAAGATTGGCCAGAAGCTGTATGTAATCGTACCACTGACGAGACCGTGTTAAGAATGACGTAAAAACAATTGAGAAATGAGACAAACATTTTAGAGAAAAGTAACACTGCAACATACTAATGCCAATGGTTTCGAAAAACGAGGGTAAATAGTGTTTATGCGCATAAAAATTCAGCCACGTCAGCCTAATCCGATAGACAACATTAGCACAAATACCGGAAGCAATGTGACGAGGAGTTAAATCACAACTGTACAAAAAAGCTAAAATGCGAGCAAATAAAGGTGACTGAGAGAGAAATGTCAGTGGGCGCTTACGTCAGCTGACGATTGTGTGAAGGATAACCAGTTAGAGTTCATGTGACGGAAGTCAGACTGAAAACTGAACGGACTGGCCGACCTGTTCATTAGCGAGCAATTGAAAATCCAAATTGGATTTGAAAATTAGTTACAATAGCAAGCAACTTACCCTGGGCATCAGTGCTGCACACCGGATGTAGAGCCTTTTTCGTTCTGTCAGGTCATCATCTCCAGCTTGCAACATCCCATGTTCTAAAAAAGTAGTCTGGAAAAACAAAACTTGTCGTCTGAAAAATGTACAACACGGATCACAAATTGCAGGCAAAGCATGTGATTGAGAGTGAATCAAAAAGTAAATGGAATGGTAGCTAGTAGGTGCACGTGTCAGACGGAATTTCATGATAAAAGCAGCACGTGTTGTCACGAAATGGTCCTTTCTAGAAAAATTCCTCAAGCCTTCTACTTTACACTTTTTTGGAACTTTTTGATACCATAAGTTTGGATAGCTAAAACAAGGATTACCTCTAAATGTTTCGAAAAACGAAGAAGTCATGGCTTACTGATATATACAGTGTTTCAAACGCCCTTATGAGACGACAAATCGAAACGGACGTACCAAAAGAACGTCCGACATTTCCACCACTTTAGTATGCAGTGTGTACGGCATATCCTGGATACTATATTTCAAATACGGTTGCATTTCATCGAAAAGGTATAGACAGAATTGAGGCCATGTTGACAGTGAATTGGCTTTTTGTCTATGACGTGCACGTCAGACATAAATTAACAACGTACACCGAAGTGGCAAAAGACGGGGCGATCGAAAACTGCGCTACATAGGATGTTGCTCTAACAATCTCATAATGCTGAGAATCAAATTCCTTTTCATAACAATATACAATAAGGGACGAGTATGACACAGAGAAGTAAGATGTCGAATTACACCTGAGTCATTATCGTGAATACAAACGTACTGTACATCTATGTCGTCGCTGCGATCAGTGTGGCTTCAAAGGATTGGACCGTCTTAGATTGACAAGTCATCAATACATTCTCAGAGAACTCCTTAAGGAAAGATATCGGGCAAGTTGAAAATAGGTAAATCAACTCCCAAACTATATCACCTTTCGTACTATCGGACGTACTGCATAAAGTGTTTTCACTTAAACGTGTTCTCGCCATTGCATTTACCTGAAATTTCCCAAATTTGGTAGTTACGGGAAGGTAATCCTTGCAACTGTCATTACTCACAGCCATTTCGTACAACAAAATAAGTGTTCGTGTCTTATGCTCTTGACGATTGTTTACATCTCCTAATTAGTGCTAACATGAAAGGAATCTCCCCGAAAAATAAAAAGCTGTTTTAACCTACTCCCTCCCAATCACAACGAGACTGGACCTTGACGTGGTGTGACGGCTTGCGCATCTCGATGACCTATTGGGCTAAACTGGACGGTGTGATCACCACACCGATAGAGTCACTCATACCAGGCAGGCCAATGGGTAGAGGTCTGACAAACCAGTCTCCAGGTTGGGGGTTGGAAGAAGGTTGGCATCTTTTCCGGAAAAAGTACCAGTTCTGGTACATTGCCACCCAACCGCTGCCTTGCGGTACAGGCTTTTGAGCCAAAGGCTTTGGTTGAGAACCCTAATCGTTCTCCTGTCTAGGTCTGGGCGTCCTGGCAGTATCTCAGCCCACACACAACCATGAATAATCAGTCAGACTTCCTGTAACACGTAGGCTAAAAACCCACACTGTCCTGGTCTTATTTCTTCAGTTTTACAACGAATAGGAAATGTGTGCGTGGAACTACGAGCGGTACAGCACAAGCTACTTGTGAGTAAATAGGAGTGTAGGTATTTCTTAGTTTTAACCTCCGTGATTAGGAAACAGCGGTCATCAATAGAGTAAGCAAACAGATTGTATGGTGGTCGCGAGAAAATATATTGAACATTTCCCACAAAATGCCATCAAAGTAGAATCTTTAGCATTCACACTAACAGGCAGTTGCTGTCATGTAACTTACACGCAATTTACATAACGTTGCTGAAACCTAGAAAGAAGTTGCGGCTACCGGGGTTGGAGTCAGTAACCTCGTGATTGGCAATCGGCGGCCTTAGCAACGGGCTGTATCGAGCTTATGTGCTAGGGGAATGTCTAGAACTTGTCAATTAAGACGGGAAGTTTTACACTTGGAAGGCTGGTTATTCAAGTTTAACCAACATGAAGAATCAGTCGACATTACCAAGTACCATGGCAAGAAACCTAAACACAACCATGTTTAGCTATGGAGAACTTCGAAACAAAAAAGATGATCAATCAAGAGAATTTAGTGAGAAGCAGTCCTGAAAACATTCAGACACGGACGGGAACGAGGAAGTGAGAAACAACACGAAAGGTGTGACCGGCTGATCGTGAGAAGAAAAAACGAATTAATAAACATTTACAATCGTGATGGGCATACAAACTGACGACACAGTCAAACGTTCGTTAAAAACATCTAACCCACATAAACTAACCTGCCAGTGAATCTAAAAAGCCAGTTATATACGATACTAAGGGTTTAGAAGGAAAGCTTAGAAGAGTGGACTGAAAAAGACTGACAAACAATCCTGTTCATAGGAAGGTAGGTGATTTATAAACAAGTTCACTAATATTACTGGTACATTTCAAATGAAATCCAAATGTCCCGTCTAATGTTGAAACCTAAATCTACCGCTTCTACCGGTCTGAGCTGTAAAATAGAGTGTTTCAGCATATGCAATTGTTAATGCATAACAAATAGCCAATGTGAACTCATCGAGCAATCGCTGTAGAACGTAAACCAAGCTGCGTAACACTGTTACCTGTGCGTCGTACAGTGTGGTGCACGCTCAACGCAGACACAAATTATGCCTATTTGTCATGGCATCATAAACAGGAGACAACAGCGGTCGGTGTATCTATTTAACACTCCAGTTTGAACGACTTGAGATCAAGAGAAGAAGGAGCACAAGACTAACGTTGTGACAGATGCACATGATACCGGTGAGAAGTACGCAGTCCTAATGCGTACACTTACTAGTCCTCTAGGCTACGCGACACAGGGAGTACTGATCCGGTGGAAAAGGACCAAGATAACCAATGCACGCAAACCGGTGTGATTCGTCCACGATGGTATGTACTTGTGAAATACGTATCAGGTCCTGCAACAAATAAATTTTCGGCATCAGAAACCTTTCGGATATAACCTGAAAAACGACGCCAGAAAAGCAAATTGGATTCCAGATGTAGCAACTGAGCTCGAAAGGACTAGCTGTCAATGGACGGATGCAGGATGTCACGGACCGTTAGTTCCTATATGGCACAAATAAGGGTCGGCTTCTCCAGCCAAGACTAAAAAGCATTCAGGAGTGTCTGCGCTTTGAACCACTATCAAACGTTCCGCAGTTAGCCGGAAGACATCACATTGGTAGTGACACTAGTGCCAAACAGACTGAGGGCGAGTATGTTAAAGGAGGCAAGTTTGTGTGCATTAGAGACTGGAATGGTAACATTTTCACTCATCCAAGGATGGTGTATGTGAGGAGTAAAGTAAACAAAAATTTAATGTCAAACTGGTCCGCTGCGCCCTCTCAACCAAAAGTAGGTTTATAACGCAGTTCTTTCTAGTTCCCCGCTATTTGTACGTAATCGGAAGCAGGTCTCTAGGCGATAGTTGAAAGTAACGACAAATGCACATGATAAATTCTGACTTCAGGAGTCGTCGACGGCTGTGACCCCATTTGAGCACGAATGGACAATACTGCATATCGCTTACGTAACGTGATTGGCTGGAAGTTCAGTTAAAGTAACGGTGATAAGCTCAGCGCCTGGAAATTAGCAGAGACTAGACGCATATGAGCGATACGTGAATGGTCTGTGATGTTTCGTTTCAAATACACCTAAAACAGATTCTGAAACCACGGAAAAACTGTGTAAAATTATGTAAATGCACTCACAAGATTCAGATGTAGAGTGAGTAAGAACGCGTTTAGCCAGATCACAGTATTCGCATCAAAACGCAGGTAGACAGGCTTTAACTGGGCAAAGACGATGTATGGAAGTGCTGAAACGAAAATAAACACATACAGAAGTGCAACGAGGAAGTTAGTTGCCACCCTATACAGTGCGAACACACTTATGACATTAGTTGAAACAAGACGTGTATAAAGGTTCATCATTAGGAGTTCAGCCGTAATGTAAGTCGATGGAAAATTGGAGGAACTCTTTATCCACATGAGTATATCGAGCCCATCAAAGCATACATTACAAGCGCACACAAAAAGAGTGACTTATTCCCTGTCGCATACGATAGACGAGAAATTAAAAACACTTTTAATTTCAATGACTGTAGACAAAAGGTTGGTTATGAGCATCCAATTACCAAGCATAGTAAAGACTAGTAAACTTCCGTCTAGAGTACTACGAACACGTGGCAACAACAACAGCACTGGTGTGGCAGTTTAGCAATATCATACAGAAAGATGCACGCAATTAAACGAACTTATTTCATTAGAGTAGCGTGACAAATTTGTTATTCACAGAGTGATCCATCTGAAAAACATCCCGGCGTCCGTTGGGTCCTACCTAGCGGAAGAAAAGACGCGCTCCTGTGTGGCATGTGGTCTACCAGCTGAGCTACAAACTCAAGCTGGGAGGTCAGAAATTTCAAATCAGGATTCCTTTACCCAACTGCCCCAATATATGTTCATTAGGTCGAATTCGAGAGAGGCAAGGCAAAACGGACAAACTGATTAGAATAACCACTCACATCTGCTTAAATGTAGTGACCTAACCCAGACACACTAGTTGTCACGCAAACAAAGCAGTCTCTGATTTAGAATTGAAAGGTGGACGAGATATACAACTTAATTTTTGAACTTAAACAATCCTAATCAAGGTGCCTACACTTCGCAAATGGACAATCGAATTGTCCTGAACGTTCTACTTTGATAATTGTCTATGTTACTCTATCTTCCCTGTCACACCACAGTAACATTCACGACACTAGACTCTGGTGGTCATCAGCGGTGATCATATGAACCACTGTGCTCTTGGAGTAGCCCTGGACCATGTCTGTACACCTTGACAGTAATTAGTAACTAATATTTACAAGGTGGTTCAAGAAACATTCAGTGGTCGCAGGAATATGGAACCCGCAACTGCAGAAACATGAAAAACAACCATATGGCTTTCAATTTAAGTGGAAACGTCACCAGTAATGTTCGCATGCACTTATTGAACGCTATACGCAGTTAGACAATAATATAAGCGAAGCAGTTTTCAGCGTTCAACTGGGACGGGTCGGATATGTGTGTAAAATGTGTTGCCCTCACATACATTTGCCGCAATTTTGCGCTCGTTCGTTGCATATCTGTTAGTGGACTGGCCAGTATTTTCACTCAACCTTCATTCATTCACCGGACTCTAAAAAATGCGGCGGTCGATTGGAATGTAGACAAGTGAACTGATGAGCTACAAGTTCAATCAATGAAGTTGGACGGTGAAGCACGAGTGCGAAGACTCTCGAGTGATTGATTCAAGAACGATAATGAGCAGTACCGAATATATAAGCCATGCATAGGAACTACTTGGTCGACCGAAAAGAGTGAATTGGTTTTCCGTGGTGAAAACGTGACAGATGAGAAAACCCAACCATCAAAGTTTCACATTAGTCACTTTGTCCTATTGAAATTTCAGCCAACATGAGGGCGATTATAATGAGTAGAGTATACCTACCATTCCTATGGTACACCTGGTATAAGAAGAAGCCTGAGCTGCTTTCACAAATCTAAAGAAAGCTTCTTTGCATAACACTGCCGATACACTACTGTCGTATTAGTGACCTACTGAATACCATGAATAATTTGGAGAACACTGGCGGACTCTTCAAGCTTATCCGTACAATCAGCCCGAGACGTCCATCTGTTAGTGCAGCCGGCGGCAAAGCAAAAGATACACTCGTATATACGAAGTCCAGAAGATACAGCTGTTGAGCGGAACAACTTGAGGGCCAATTCGGCTGGTTTCCTGCTTCTACTGTGTTGCCGCCATAAACTTGCAGTAGATTTGGGACCACCCATCAAAACTAAGGTCTACCACTGCAGGGCTGCTGGCCCAGATGACCTCGTGTCGGCACCTTTCAAAGAAAGCGGAGAGGCGTTAGTAGATACCTTGGCTTAGTTGCATTGACTTGCGTGAATGGCGAAAATTATGCTTCTCTGCTCGATAATAATTCTAATGTTCAAGACGAAGGTTGGAGACTCTTGCTAAAACCATAGGGGGATTAGCTTGACGACGGTTACTAGTAGGGTTCTGGCATCCATTATACTTCGTCGACTTACTGCAACTTGACAAAGTTGTTTCTTTTTAGTAGTTCGATCGCCTTTCTTCTTTTTCTTTCTGTGATGTCAAAGTATGGATCGGGATGTATGAGTTTTTGATGACGATGATGATATGAGAGAAGAGCAAAAAGAAGCTTAAGGGCGGTCTAGAAAGGAGAAAAGATGCAGCAAACATAACTAAGGGTGGATCAACTCGGTACAGAATAAACGAGAATAGAATACTGTTCGCTGCACGATAAATTAACACAGTTTGCGTTGTTCAATTTTTGTTCAACCGTATACGATGTCCTGGATAAGGTATGTGATCAGACGAAATTACACAGACTCATATGGAAACCGACAAATCTGTGAATCACTTGCATACAACAGCAGAAGCCTTGATACTCGACAGCGAAAAACAGGTGGAAGAAGTGCAGTGATAACAGTCATGAATTTTCATCTGGGCAACACTGACTGCCCCTGTCTATATTTGCGCCACAGTGCATATTCAACGTTTGAGCCGAAATCAAATGCGTCGAAGTTAGCAGAGGAAAAAAACCGGAAATGCGTCAAAAACATTCACAACACGAACATAACTGGTTTTTGAACCACGTAATTTCTAGCAGCATGTCCACCCAGAGATGAAGATTCGTCTCCGGAACTTAGGTATTAGTCGAAGTAACACAGAACCAAGTTCTTAGGTCAAGGTTCTTATTTTTCCAATCCGCAGTGTACACCGACCTCCTAGCTGACACTTCCAATCAGCTGGACAGGACAGTCGATCAGTTAGCATTTGTAAAACATGTCCCAGCCACCGAAGCCAAGGTACACAAATCAACAGACTTATCGGAAAGTTAAACTACATTTAACAAGAAAAAATTTTGGTCCCCGTTTTTCGGTGAAAATGATGAACAGGGAGATATCCTATCTTCATATAATGCAACCAAGTGTCATATGTGAGTAGAACAAGACAAACAATTGATCGCAGCTGTCGCATTCCCATAGACTTTCCAGTCGGCCCCTTTCGAAAAGAAGCACTAGACTCGAGTTTCGCTCTCATTTGAGCTCGTCAGTAGTGCATCTGCTCTGCGGGATTTGAATCGCCATTCGATTCATGAGCGCGAAGTGGTTGAGCGTTCACATATGATAATTCGGTCGTGCCTAATGTGAGGTCAATGGCGCAGTGGTAAACACGGTTGCCTCATGAATAGAATGGCCGGAGTTCAAGTCCCGGCAGTGGCAAGGATATGCACTACTGACGAGCTCAAATGAGAGCGAAACTCGAGTCTAGTGCTTCTTTTCGAAAGGGGCCGACTGGAAAGTCTATGGGAATGCGACAGCTGCGATCAATTGTGGGTGATGTTCAACTTGAAATTAACCAAATCCCCTACTACTCATCAACAAACCATTGAATTGATAGAATCTACAGATGGATGTCTTTCTGGCGAAATTGAACATGCTAATGATGGTTGACGACCTGTGTATAGCTAGAGAACATCCTTTAATAACGCGGGCAGTGAAAGCTGTAAGAAAGCTGCCTTACTGATGGCGCCTTACTTTCACTTATAACTCGGTTGTTTGTTTGCACCTTAAAAGTTTGAATATGGACGTAGCTATTTTTGGTAGTTAAGTCCCCTGCATCTCTTGATCAGAGCTTGTTTTTTCTTCATGGATGCACCACAGTTAAGCATCAGTGCGAACCCCTGTTGTATTGCTGATCATAACGATGACTATGATGAAGGAACATACCATCACCCACAAATCAGTCAGCATAACATCCAACTGCACGTGACAGCAACCTCAGGTATATTAATGAAAAACCGTACTCACGTTCAGTTGTGACACTACGTTCGAGCATAGCAGAACGTGAACGATAGGTATTTCTGAGCTCAACTGTTAGGAGCTTTGTTTGTTCCGGAAGGCAGTGTAGCTTTTTATCCGAGCCGATGAATAAACCTGTGCTGAGAGGAAGTTCTTCGCTAAAATGTGACGCAGCTATATTTGCGGTCTTTGCGTTCTCTGCGCCGGAGGACACGTTCGGGAAAGAAACCAGTGAGATGTCAAGATCTGCTATTCGCATGATGATGACGCTTTGAATGACTGACAAATTCAGACTGTTCAACACAGGCGTTTCGCAGACCGAACGGACACTGGTGCCAGCCACAGGAACGGCCGACCGACCACATCCATACGGAACGTGTACAGGATCCAAACTGGAAAGCCACAAGTCCCGTGCCTCGCGGAAATCATGGCCGCCCCGCCAACGTGGTCGAGGCAAAACTGGGAAACAAGCAGCGAAGCGTATTTACTGTGATGCACTATACCAGAAGAACAGAATAGGACGTCGAAAAAAATCGACTAAACAAGTGATTCAAGAGGTAATAGAAAATATGACAACCTCTAAACAAACAATGTAACAGCTTCTCCAGATTCGGGAAGAAAAACATAGGGCAAGGAAGCGGAAGCACCAGTTAAACCTGGAAACGTCACTGGCGCAATTGTAAAACGCAAGTAGGTGTGCACAAGTTAAGTTAGTAGTATCCTTCTACCAAAATACTGTTTTCGTGTACCTGTTGCTAACAGGTGTGAAAAAATGAACGCAATGTTAAGAATTCAAACGTATGAGAGGGATTTCGTCCTTCCAAAATGTTGTTGTCAAACAAACATTTCACAAAACGTCTACAGATCACTCCAATGTGCAAACTAAACTGAAAGAAAGCGCAAATTTCCAAATCCAGTTAATTGCAGTGGACTGCACAAAATGATCACCTGGGACAGAATCACAAAGTTCGCCTCTATCAACAACAAACAGAGTGTATACAGCCCATGCAAGTGAGCATAAGTACAAATCATGATACTAGTCGCCAGACTCTCGAAGCTATGCGATTATAGATCGACATAGAGAAGGGCTGAGATTGTAAGCCCACATTCCAGTGTCACTTGTTTTCACGTGACAAACGCATTACAAGTGGATTGGGCACAAATTAAGCCTAGTCAAAATTTAGAAGAGAAGGTTTAGCTACCATTAAGTAACTAAATGAAGGAATATTAAAGGATGAAGCGTTGCGCAAACACCGTAAGACAAACATTAAATGGCAGAATGGCTCGAGCAATAAAACAAACATTATAAATGCAATCAATCTCAGACGGATGAAACAGACCGATAAAACCAACCTAAGGCCTCAATTTGTACCAATGTTTTTCATTCTACCGGATAATTTTATCGATACCTGAAGCGACGCTAACCACAAACAGACCATTCGAAAAATATCTCTGTCCATCCGATGAATTAAAACACATGTGAGCTAGTCAAAAACGTAGTGTACAACGAAAGCGAAGCAGGCGAAATTACCGATGATGCCAGTGCGAGAGTTCGTTTAATAGCCCACAAACCGCAGAATGAGTTGCAAACATGTTTACCAAGCTGTGGAAAAATACGGTTGGAGAAAAGCTGAACGGGTGGGATTCAGTTTGATTCGATGCGTATGATCATTTGAGTGGTGCAACCAGTGATACCTATGAACAACACACAAAATTAGCTAAAGCACTAACAGAAAAGTTAATGGAAGAGTCAAACAAGTGTGCTAGTAAGATGAAGAATCAAGATGATAAAAAAAATTGAATCTCTCAAAGACCCGCATCCTAGAGTGTTCTCTACCGAGTCCATTCTCTGTACTCTAGAGGGTTACATAGACAGAACTGAATGAGGCCACCGACGAACGACGTCATGAGACAAAAACGTTTAAAATGCGCTGCCCTCAAGCAAAATAAAGTATGCCTTTGTAAACTAAAAAAACACGAGTTTAACAAAGCCAATACCGGTAAAAAGTCACCAACTGGGTTAATAAATTCACATATTTTTCACACCCAACCTGGAATGTTCCGAACGTCACACACGTTTACTTAAACAAAAAACATAAAACGAATTGCATTACACACATCGTATAGTGAGGTAAGGGAAATTGGTATACACAAACACGATCGCCTTAACAGAAAACAGTGCGCAAAGCTGGGCCGCATGTGTTGTGTGTATTATAGATTAGATACATAAAAGAAGTTTTCTCAGTCTACAACACATACTGAAGTACAAATGTTCGTTTTCTGAACTAAATAATATGGTATAATTGGAGCCAACAGTTTTTGACTCCATTATCCGTCAAGCTCTTACTATGTAGAACAGGCGGGCTAAAATATATCAACTGAATGAAACTGTTGTATTTCTCCTCCGAATGCGAGCTAAAGGACAGCCACCTGAAAAGGTGTATGATAAAAGGTCCGTATTCATCTTCTTTTCTGCTCAAGTGATTCTAGAGGGAGCAATAGGAAAGAGGGGTTACGGCCAACTAAGCCAATTGATATAGGAACAGAAATGCTTTTACTTAATTCTTCTGTAGACATGTATACCATGTTGAACCGTTTGTACGATACGTAGTTGGTCTGTATAAAGTATACTTCACACTCTCACAACATAGAACGCCGTTACAAGATTCGACTGACCCAGATCTCTTCTTCGTAATGGCAAGCAGATTGCTTGAGGTTGTGGATTGCTAAATCAATCTCGGTAATGTCATCTCATCCGCTTGTAATATTGCTGATCAGGTGTCCACGTGTACTCGCAAATTATCGTCATCTACAGCGCCAAAAGGAGGTTCGGTTAAGACCAAAGAGGGGGTTTCAAACGCGTGCGTAAGTCGCACCTTGTACTACAACTTAGAAATGTGGTCCGTAGGCATGAAGGATGAAAATAATTTCACCACACTCGATCACCGTTGCCTCTGACGACCAATTTACATCAACCAGAAGAATTGCGTGAACGACGCGACAGTTAGTAGACTTGCATTTGGAAATAGTCAATCTTCGTGACAGACAAACAAGATGAAAAAATGCACAACCTATAATGTCTAAATCACCTACTCTACAGGCCCAGAGAACGTCTGCCACACCGCGTATTGTCCAGTACGGTTGCCACTGTTCAGAAGAAGTCATGAAACAGTCAGGTGATGGCCTGAGGGTAGGACAATGAAAACCATGACTCCGCCATTGGACAAGATTATGAGGTGCTACCTACCAGGTTGGGACAGCGCAATCACTCATATAACGGACCGGAAACGCCCTGGAACACACTAGTGTGTCACGGTTAAGTTAATATCCGAAAGACTGCTGACTATCTGCCAAGGACTTCCGTTGTCCTACTTGACTTGGAAACTTTTTTATACATTACCATAGGTTAATTAATCCAACATTTTTTTAAACTGCTGCTGGGATCACTGGGAGTCCGAACCACAATGTTCCAGGGTACAGTTGAAGGCGGAAAATGTACGAAGGAATGTTAGAAGAAGGGAGGAATTCCGACCGTCACATATTGTTCACACAGAGCTGGAAAACTTGACATCAGAGAACTATTAGTTTTTCTACACGGTCAAGGAAATATACTTGTCCAGAAAGGAGTGAGGTACCAGAATTAAGAACGTACCAACGAAAACCATGCGCAGAAAGGTAGTTGGTCACGAATACTTTGGTGAACGATCATCAAATCACAAACCTAGAAGCACGTGTGATGTGATGAAAACCACAGACAGAAAGGTAATCACAGGATAGTTTGCACCAGAGAGGAGGCGAAATGATACATTTGCGCAAATAGGAATCCACCGTCGTCGCCACTAGTCTGGTGGGAACAAAGTCAACACAAATGTACAATTCCGAAGCGTTACCAGTGAACGTTGCATAGAAAGCATATGGACAACACAGCTAAAACTTACCATCTAGATGATAGGGATACCAGTCCATTTCGAAACCATAGAAGTGTACCTTGATATAACCATTTGGGGTGGCTGCCATGTCAACTCCTAAATGAGGGTTGAGAGAAAGAAAACATACTGGTGCACATGGAAAACAGCCGAACATCAAAGTCGGCAACCAAACTAACAGTTACAGAGATTTGAGTCAAAAACACTCTGAAAGGCTAGATAGGACTGTAGGAACTTTTCGCTATTTTGGACATAGAGGTTAGGATTGATCACGCTGATTTAGATACGTAAATAAACCTAAAGATGACAGCAAGCATAATAGCCTAGTAAAAAAAAAAAAGAATTTTTCATCATCCTAATCAAAATGCACTTGTTTCACAGCAAAACTTTGTCAAATTGTTCGCAAGTCGAACAAAACTTGCTGTCACGTAACTTTTTGGGTCACATGTGAGTTGCTCGATTCATACGGCATGTGCAGGAACATTCGAGGGGTCATGAATGCAATGCACAAAAATGACCTTAGTTGACGAAATCAATACCACAGTGTCACAACATAGAACCTAATTCGATAAGCCTAAGTACGACCCTGTTGATGCTCTTCGTTGGAATCAAAATAGTTGACAATAAATCAGATGAAACCAAATCATTAAGGGCGAATGCAATGAATCAGATGATGGCTGGCGAAAAACAGTCTGAACCCGTGTAATGACAGCTGTCAATTAAAACTCGACCGATGGTTTCCATCAGGTATATAGGCGGATTTTAAGGCGTTACTTGTGTTCGCGCACAATTTCAAATAAGCTACGTATGCACCTACTGTAGGGGAATTAGTAGACTTAATAAATCCGAAGAAAAATAGTTAATAGCATACGCGCTAAAATCATCAATGAGATAGAACAACTATCGATGATTAAACAAAACATGACACATTTTTCCACACTGAATAAAGCAGCACAATATTATCCACGTTGTTAAACTCTCGAAACTCACTTTTTATGCGGGCCGCCGATGCCATGCGGTCTATTGTTAATGAGATAGTCTACGAAGCAAAACAATTCACAAATGTATAGTCTGCGAAAAAAATTGGAAAAGTGTGCAGAGTAATTCCGACCGCAATTGTGACCGACCCCTAGCAAGGAACGGTTCTGCCTTACGGCATCTGTTGGGCTCCGTGATTTGTACCTTCATGCCCTACATGGAAACAGACATTCCGAAGGAAATCCAAATCCTTAGGTACCTTAAGATTTCCTGCCCTGATGGTCGTCTTAAAGACAATTTTAGCAACAGTAATGATGTGCCTGTTGAAGAATCAACCACTTCGATCTCCAAGAACAGAATATTTCGAAGGTTTCCTTGTTCGGGAAGGGCCAACAATCAATTACATCCTTAAGAAAAGCAGACACAACGTGTGTACCGTCAAACAATCCGGCTTTTTTGAATTGTACCCAATTTATTGGTGCCCATCCTGATCCGCAGATTATCACAAAGGCGTGAGGAGTAGCGACATCAGCAGGATGCTGAATTTCGTACATGCCGTGGGTGCATTGATCAAGTATTCAACCTCTGCCACACCTATTAGCGACCAAAAATAATTGTGTTCCGGGGCATTAAGGCAGCCTTGATTCTACCGACACAACCAGCTACCGGGATTGCTTGTTGAGAAACTGAGCACCTGATAAGTACGTGTCTATTCTAAGGGCACTGTACAGACAAACTTCAGAAGGAGTTAGGGCAGACTGTCATCACTGGTCGCTCTCATCAGCGGACGACAAGACAGTCCAAATTGATATGTCCTTTCCAAAGTTCTGAATAGTCTCGCAAATAGTGACGCTACACGGATCATACAACCATACTTGGTGGCAATGGGCAGGCAGTCCACACTGCGAAAGACCACCGGGCGATTGAGACACCACAATATGGTATGCGCTTAACGTCGCCTAGTTGCGAAGTGCCTCGTCAACACTGGTGGAGTTCGTGCCTACATTTACCCAGAGCGATAGTCGTGGTCTCGATGCAGTCGAAACTTCGTTTACTCTGGAAGTTGCCCACAATCAGCGTCGGTCAGAGAACGGAACACATTACGTACCGCTCAAATCCAGTTGCTGACCAGATGTATCTCACACGCAGACGTGACACCAACATATTACGCGACTGTGAGCGCGGTACTGCTCTACGGTTGTCAAATCTGTGGGCTTCCTGTGGATGACATTCGTAGGTTGTGTGTTTTTCATCATCACTGACTGCAGGATATTGACCATATGAGAAAGCGACGCATTAACTATGAGGAAGCTGGACTACGTGTATTGACAGTAGAAAATCTTTTTTTAAATCAAGTAATTTCACTGTATCGGCTAAAGTAGCTCGAGCACGTCTCACATATGTCTAGCTTGCGCCTTTTCACATTTTCTAGGTGTGAATGTAGAAAACAGTGTCAAGGAAAGTCCATGCCTTGGTGTATGAGTACGGAGAACTGACATCAAGTTAGGTCTGTGCTAACTCGGCTTTCCGACTGAGGTTCAAAAGATACTGAGTGCCGCTGGCTACAGAAACCGAAGAATATAGCCACCAATCCAAGTCGATGAATGGAGTGTTGCCATAGTTTTTGTCGTGGTTACCTATAGCTGTTAATAAATAGACTCAGTCCCGAAAGAGAAATTAAATACCAATGAACTCACACACAAAATTCAAAATCGCGTGTGATGCGAGAGAGCTAAAAGCGTCCGATTTACGTCCCTGGTTATCGTTGCAAGATCTATACTCATCTCCCTATACGTTTTCTTAATGTGCTCGTTACACGGCGTTGAACTGTCGTCCTATATGTATCTCAAACTTAGGCACAATGAAATTTTATTTTAAAAAACTGGCGAAACAGCCCATGGCGTTTTGAGCGTTCAAACTAAGCGATACTGTTTTCAATAATTGACTGAACATCTACATCATGAACACAAGCTCAAGTGAAGTGCTTACCAGCTGGAACCTCATCGCAGAAATGAACTTCAGTTCGGTAGACATACACATGATACGACGTTTCAACAACGTCGTACCGATTAAAGAAACGAGTGACAGCAGAGCTGGGGTCTTTGTTTTGCAGTCGCCGAGGTCCGGTTATTGGAATTTCTGAAGTATTGCAAACATTCTTCCAACTCAGTGTTTGACGCTATTCAAATGAATGAAGTAAATAGTGGTGTGGTGAAAGTAATTCACACACAAACAGCTAACCGATATTCAAACTACAGTCTAGTGACAATAAATATTAAGAAACAAGCTGAAAATACACAGGTAATCATGACACCGTAAGTAAAGCGTCAATTACCTACAACCATTCGAATCAACTCTGAGTAAATTGGCACTGCGCGATCCGCTGTCCTGAAATGACAAACGCCAAACCGACAGAACGTGACGTGCGCGTTCTAATGTAGTTTACGTACACAAACTTGATCTGATCGAGTGAAAAATTCATGCTATAAAACATCATATGAAAATCATAAATTTAAGCTGAGTTCGAGGGGGCAACGACATTTGCGCGAGTAGATCTATGATCAAAGTAAGTTTAACGCCCCATACCTAACCCGTTCAGACTCGTTTGCAGCCCACGCAGCGATAAGGCGACGAAGGTTATCTAGCTTATAATCAATAACTTTCAATACGAACCAAGTAGAATACTGCAATCGGAGGTCTAACTTGAAGAACAGTTGTTTTCGGTTATTCACAACAGGATTGCAAGGTCAAATAGGGGGTCCTTAAGTTAAAAGCAAAATTTACACAGGGCAATAAATATCGCATCGGATGAGGCGAATTAGTCAACAGGATTGGTGAGACTAGTACACTTGGGGAATTGACGTGTCATTCAATATCCGTTCGGCACTAGTGACATTCCTCGAAGAAAGTTGGTGTACGTTTTTCGCATCTAATGTCTCACTTGTTACGTCGGATAATTCGAGAGAACTTCAAGGCCACCATTGAAAAGGATCTTTGAAGACCTCTACAAATGGTTCTGTAGTCGTTTGATGAAGTCCAGTTCCGGTGTGATCGGTTCCCATAAGATTAACGCTGATGTCGAAGATTGATTCAGCAGGGCGTTTCTGGTTTGCTAGATGGGGTCCGAAGAATAATGAACACTTTTGATTGAGGATGTCTCACACAGAACAGCACGGAGAACAGAAGTCAATGGTACCAATTTGATGGTTTTCCTTTTCATCATCGGGCATAACAGTTTGGTTTTTTCTCATTTGTTGTGACATGTTTGTCATTTTATGTAGCATTGATCATCGAGTAAAACAAGACGAAATTTTCCATATAAATTTCAGGACCCGCCAAGTGATCTCCAGTTCTGGCACAATAGGACTGCCATCAAAGGCTGGGCCACCGATATCAGATTCTATGAAACAGTTCCTATAGACTATTCAATGCCTCTGCTTATTTACCTAGAAGCTGCTTGAAATCGACCATGGCAAATGCATGTGGCGCAAACATATATGGACCAACAACAACAATACCACCACCCTGTGGTAGACTGTGGTCCTGTCTCCATCTGTAACAGGCTTGCTGACCTGTGTGATTTGGTTCACTTCTAAGTATAAATTACGCATACTTTATATACTTGTGGAAGCTCCATGAAAACAACTGAAAACATCACTTTTCAAAATGGATGTTTCATGAATGCCGTGGGAACATGAAAACGATGCTGCAATCAAACTGTACAACTTACGCAGAAAAGCACATTTTAGTACGATATTACGAACACTCACCTTTGCTCTGGAAGCAGCATACTGCTTGCTCTGTTCCGCGGCTAACCAGACGACATGTCTTAGAGAGCGAAGAAACACGATGGCGGCCTCAAGCTGAGATAAAGTAAGCACCCACAGTAAATCTTCCAGGAAAAACTGACTCCGTGTGCTGATTAAAGTAGAATCTGTCAAACAATATACGTGGGCATATGAAAGCACTCGTATGCAGTTGAACGAGTAACGGACAGGGTGTACTGAATGATCATGGCGTACTCTCATGAAGTATAGGCGCTTCGATAAAACAAATTATACATACGATACACTTGCGTCAATGTGTTCACAATACACTTTAGCTTTCAGGATTTACACTACAACGCGTTTATTGGCATTCGACATAAGAGCAGGATACGCTCAAACCTAAAATAGGCTACTCACAATATGAGAGGTTACCTGGAGCCGTCACGTTGTATTAGATCCTGGAACCGCATAAGGTACATCACTCTGCCTTATTGTTATTTGCTCGTTACAAACATGTTGGGGTAAAAAGAATAAACTACATATCGAGAAACACGCGTGGGAACCCGTTGCTCTTCAATAGCTGAGATCCGACCCATCACAACAACCTCATGCCGACATCATCATGCAAACGAAGGGATTTAATTGATCAACGTCTGAATGACGGAAACGCCAGTTCCACTGCGAAACACGACCGGAACGAAACAAGTTCGAGGTGGCAATACCACTCGAATTTAAATTCAGTCAAACAGTCAGGTTCGAAAAGTTAAAGTGCACCCGAACCAACATTAACCCTCAATTACTGCGCGGGAGTCCTGGGGACTTAGAGCGTTGTATAAAATTGCATGGTAATTCTGTAATCACAAACACCCCGTTATTACATACGGCTCTTCTTATCTGCATTCGTCCAGAAACCCAATTACAGTCAAGACAGAAATCTAACTATTGGAGAAATGTTGGCATCGTCCAGAGTTTTGATATTCTGTCCATCATACGTAGTTATAATGTGCACCTGGCATCAATAATAATCATATTTAGGTTCAACATACCAGATACAACAAAATTTCCCGACTTAATCGTGCAACTTGATTTTTTAAGTGTTGTAACTCATATTTTGTGAAAAGAACTATGGGAATTGGGAGCCCATAGGTAATGAAAATAAGCACTTCAATTAGGTGTTAACTAAAAGCGGAGGCAAACAGAATGCTAAACACGCCACAGAAGGTGTCGAAAGAAAGCATAACATATTTTACCATATTGAAGATAAATAACTGATAAGGACAAAGGTTACCAACCACGAGGTCACAGACTGTGGCCACGGTTGTCAGTCTGAGTTGGGCAAGTCTGTCAATACACATTTAACATACGGCAGAATACGCCACAAGACAGTAAACAACTTGTGGTGCTGTCACGAGGTCATCTGGGCCAACAGCCATATCACATTTGAGATGTGAGACTCAATCGCCGACCGCAGTTGTAGTGGGTGCTCCAAAACCTACCAATAAGGAATGTTACATTGCAAGTTTGTGGTGGCAACACAATAGAAGCAGGAGGCCAGCTAAACTGACCCTCAAAGTGTTCCGTTTAGTTCTCTAACCTTCTGGACTTATTATGGATAGTGTGCCATCTGTCTCACTGACAGCTTCACTAACAGACGGTCGCCTTAAACCAGTAGCATGGATAAGTTCGAACAGTCTGCCAGTGCTCCTTGGAGCGAACGCAATTTCCACCTCCTCAACTTTCTCCAGTAACCAAACCTCACGATCGGCGATAAGGCTACGATTCAGCCTTCTCCGGATATTCACTCTCTAAAATTATTACATAGACTACCAGGAGGAATGTTCCAGTCTGGCTTCTAACAACTGTAAGGATTTCTCTGAAATCCAATGTTTTGCTTAACCCACGAACCCTCTGACGCATGCCACAGTACCATGCTTCACGAATGGCCCTATGAGACTTGGGTCCAACAGCTATGAGGATCTTCGGGGTGAGAACGTTAAGCTTGCTTCCTAGGCCAGTTTGGTACTTACGCTTTACCGACGGCATAGCCAGTTTCTCAACAGCCAGCCGTTGCTGTCGGTGGGGTCGTTGCCCAGCAAAAGTAAGAACAAAACGACAACGTACCAACGCATGATCTGAATCCAAGAACGACAGTCTTGAATGGAACCCCGCCACCTATAACTAACGGCTATGTGGTCTATCTGAGACCAGGCCTGATTCGGAGAGGGCGCCAAGTATAGCATTGACGTGCACGATGCCTAAAACCAGTACTGGCTAAAAATAGATTATGCTCAGCGCACAGCTGCAACAATCGCCCACCATTATCTGATCGATGTGATGCTATCCCAAACCTACCACCTAAACGAGATTCGGCTTCACCAAGGCGACCGACCTGGGCATTCATATCTCCGGCCAGAACGACTATATCAGAGCCACGTGTCGACCGAAGGAGAGTGGCCAGATCCGAGTAAAATGCGTCCTTGACGCCGATGTCACTACAGTCAGTAGGAGCATAAGCAGACAATGAATAAATTTCTGAAAGTTTTGCGTCTAGAGCTGGTTTTAACAGAACCTGCCAAGCGGACGGCACAAAGTCTACTGTTAACAGGAATCCAATCTACTAATGCGGCCGTCGTGCTGAGAACTATACCTACCCCAGCCTGACCTGTAACAGCGGCTGTGGAGTCACCCGAAGTGTATAACCAGTATCGGGTAGACAATGCGGGTGCTGTTAGTTCCATACGTTGACTACTGTCATGGATTCTAGTCTCCGAGATACAGCAGACATCGACATGCAACGAGTCTAACGTTCGTGCGAGAGCGGCTTGCTGACCTATCTGTTTACAGTGTGGACATAGAAAACGCCGATACTAATTCGCATTCTAGGTCAAAGCAAGAGACAAGGGAGATCTAACGCTGGATGGTAAAAGATGGACCTTATCGACACAGTGTTATTATGATCATTCATATCTGTTGTGGGACCTGTAGAGTAATCATCAGAAATGGAGGTCGGGAGGGGCCTGAGAGCTAAATTTGATAGGACAGTGGGGAGGGGTCAGCAGTAGCATGTTTTCGCCTATCCACCCTGCTGTATGCAGCAGATAGGGCGACCCGGTTTATACTGCGAGACGGCCGATGCAGTATGGAATTACTTGTTGTGAATATTCATGGTTGTGTGTGGGCTGAGATACTGCCAGGACGCCCAGACCTAGACAGGAGAACGATTAGGGTTCTCAACCAAAGCCTTTGGCTCAAAAGCCTGTACCGCAAGACAGCGGGTGGGTAGCAGTGTACCAAAATTGGTGTTTTTTTCCGAAAAAAGATGCCAACCTTCCTTCAACCTGTAGGACCAGAAGACTGTGGTTTGTCAGACCTCTACCATTGGCCTGCCTGGTATGAGTGACTCTATCGGTGTGGTGATCACACCGTCCAGTTTAGCCCAATAGGTCATCGAGATGCGCAAGCCGTCACACCGCGTCAAGATCCAGATTCGCTGTGACGTCTAGCGTTACCCATCAATCTACAGCCCACACAAATGTTCTCATTAGTCTTTCTCGTATAACTGGAGTTGAACATTGATACCCAAACTGCAACCCATGTTACAGGCACATTTAGCTGGGAAAACATTAGGGCGTGTTAGGGGGTCACACACTGCATATGAGTGAACCTGGTGACCATCTGAGTTGCAGTATGTAGTCATATTAGTCGAAACACTGAACAACACAAAATCTCTATGCAGCACAACAGGCAACATCGTTGCAAAACGTCAGTTTTAAGATCAACTACACTAAGTTAACCGAGACAAAATTCCACAAATATGTAGATCAACAACAATATAAATGACTCCACAATGAAGCATACAATACAGAACGTATAAAAATCAAACGTACCACTGAGGCACTTTTTCAATGTCAGTCGGATTCGTCCTGCATTCGTAATCAGTTTCACCGGAATGCCGTTGAGTTCAGCTAGCAAGCCATCTGCGACAATGCGGATAGAATCCCACGTCAATTCCTTGAAAATAAGAACGGCATCCGCGCTTGGGAGAATGAGACTAGTCAACTTTAATGACCCACTCTGCCAAGTAGGTGTCTTGCTAGCAAGCGATACGCGAGACAACTGAGATCAAAAACAATGAATGTAAAATAATGTTCAAATAGTCCACAGAAGATAGATCAAAAACGAAGAAGAAACATTTCATTACTTTCAACTTAACGTTTAAATGAAGAGAGGATAAATAGAACTAATATCCAGTACAAACAACAGTTCTCAGATTCCAGTAAGTTCTAGTATATGGATTCGGCGTGTGACCACGAAAAATTATGCGAGGTGTAGACATACCTAATTATGTTTTTGGTTTGTTTTATTTTCACTAGCAAAAGAGAAAATTTCCGGAAAACATTTAAGAATATTTAATTACGTGATAAAGGCTCTTAGTCAACCTGAAATTCATTCGCCGAAGCCCTTTGCCAGAAGTTGACGAAACCTGGAGACTGCTACTCTGTTATCACACTTTTGACCTAGTCCACTAACCTGATGTAGTAGTCAGGCGTATGTACTGGATCGATTCGAGTGCCACGCTGACTAGGCCGTCGGTCGTAACAGATACAACCATGCCAGACGGACCAAATGGTAACAGTCAGACGAGTAACCGTTGCACTCCTAGGGTAGTATTTCGTACTACTGACTGCGTAAGATTACTTAGGTGGTGCGGCATAATACGATGAGCATGCAGAACTATTCTTATAGTTACGGCACTGTAGTGGTCCGAATAAGGGGATAAGAGGTACCCTCAGACAAGAGAGCATCTCATTGTCCACCAGTTGGCCGTAACCACCAGTGTATTGCCCAATAAAGTCAAAGCACTTGCAATTTAATGCAAACGCTTCGTTTTAAATATATTCACTGTGCTCAACAATGATCAGAACCACATGGTAATGTCTTCGCCACTGAGCTCTCGGGCAAGGCAAGCCTATCATTTAGTTTCTTTAGTCATTGGGTTCCTTTCGCTCATAAGCTGAAATCGATCAGCCGTTTTGTGGTTGGCCTGCAAACGAGCAAGCATCGACCACAGTCCCAGAATGGGTTGAGAAAGGGTTTTGCAAACGGTTGGTCCCAGTGACCACCAGCGAAGTGGTGGACAGCTGTTTCGACCTAGTTGGGTCTCATCAGCACCACGCACGCCGGAGAATCGAACCCACGACCCGTGAATAAGTGGCAGATTGTAGTTCAAGCACTTATCCACTAGACCACGGGGTCACGGTCACCGGGGTTGCAGGAAGGTATGTGAATTAGTTTCCTTAGCCGTTGCGCTTCCTTCTGCTCATAGGCTGAAATCGATCAGCCGTTTGTAAAAACCATTTTTCAACACATTCTGGAGCTGTGGTAGATGTTTGCTCGTTTGCAGGCCAACCAAAAAACTAGATTTCCGCAGCGTCCACTAATCCAACAAACAAGCGCTGCTAGATTTTACCAAAGCTTGAATATGACGACGATCATCGAGAAACTAGAAGCAAAATGGCTTGAAGTTTACAAAATGATTGTCAGTGTCTCTTGGTCGTATAATCAAAAGAGATAGAAGACTTTCTTCTATCTCGAAACAGAAGAACGTTGTTTTCCAGTATCAGTGGTTACGGTGCCCCGGAGTCGGTGTGAGCGAAACCACACTTGAAGATGATTGTGTTGTTACCGACCAGTCGCGCCGACCTAAGAGGTCGGCTGAGCAGTTTAAGGAACCGTTCGGCTGGCCTCAGTTAGACCATACAGATAACGATAATGGAATGGTTAGTTATTGCGTTCTGGAGCGTCTACCGTTGGGAGCGGAAGTGGCGCCTACATTATTGAGGAGTAAACAGGCTTCTGGTGTTCACCGCTCACAGTGGTATTCATTAGGAGTGTTCGATCTCTTCATTTCTGTTCAACTTTGTCATGGGCGACAGTTTGGAAGATACGATTGAAGAAACAGCTGAACCTAATAAAGGGCATCCCTGTCTAACCCCTATGCCGAAGGTATGCAGACGATGCTGAATAAGATGAATAACTGTGCCGGTCCGTATGGAATACGTGCAACACGATCAAAATGCAGTGTTATCGCAATACTGGGGTGTTTCGCTTCAACCCTCTCTACCCCAGGCAGTCCATTTGAGACTGCTGACCGTTACACACACTTGGATAGCATTAGTCCGACAGGTGTAAGATTGCTAATGGGACATCCGCTAGATTAACAGACAGGTTGCTTTTACCGGTCCGCGTTAGCTGTGGCGTTAAAATAACACCCAGTTGCCGATGAAGGAGATGGCGTATAACTTAAGTGTGCGTTTCATTTTTCTCCGGAAAGGTGGCCGGTTTACAACGAAGAGACAAGAACATCTGCTGTGTTTGACTACTAATTAGCCAACATCAAGTGAACAACGCGTCCGTTCGCAAACGTGTACTTTGAAACGTTCGGGATAAGCGACCAACTGGTCAACTAATCAAGTTGCACAGTCTGAGATGGTTGCGTCATGTACGCTACGTCATTTGAACGTTTATAGTACCAGGAGCTACCAACAGTTTAATAAAACCATGGGATGATCAAGTTAACAAGTGGTCACGAAATACGATGACCATGACGGTTGCGTTAGGTAAAACGGGTGTCGCCTGCCCGTCCAATGATTTCGTGGTCACTAAAACCATTGGTTCGAAACGCTATCCAGTGTGACGTAGCCAATGATGTGCTTACATCCACATCATCCCTAGTTCCTCCTAACCTTGTTTCATTAATCTATGACAGTTTTTTCCTTTCTAGGATATTCCACATCACTGGTGTCACAAGCGGCGACTCGAGATACGGTACTTTCTGACCACGTTCATGACAGTTATGAATGAATGGACGATAGAAATGCCGAAATTTTCGAGTTACGCTATATGTATACACTCTTCAGACGATATTTCAGTGGGTTTTTTTGTTGATAACACAAGTGGACAAAGCTGGAGAGCATCAGGGACGTCCAAACAACTGGAAATGTTTAATGGAAATGATTAATAATGTGCCCGCCGAAGCAGTACGTTAAGGGAGACTTGGAATTTCTGTGGACTATTTAAAGAAAGGTAGCAATAAAAGGGGTATTAACCGGAAATGAAAAAGCGAAATATGTTTAAACTTTTACCCCTGAGTTGTATAGAGCAATTACAACATTAGTAATAGCCCAACGACCGGTTTAAAGTTTTCAAGTTAGTGATATATATGTGCTTTGATGTAAACGACCGATCTGTACGAAAATTAGTTACAGGTAGGTGGCCCAGTACGTAGAAGTATCTCTAAGCTGCAAGAAGAATTTCGAAAACCGCTGTGGACGTTGTCAAACAATCACGGACACCACCAGTCCATAGTTGAGTTTGAACAATAAGATAGAGAAACATGAAAAGGGGAAACAACTAACCTCAACGGAAGCCTGAAATGCCTGTGCGTAAAAATGAATGAAAACGGAGTTAATCAAGACGCTGGCTCCATCAACAACTTTGTCCGCTAGTCGGTATTTTCCAGACCCCGTTCTACCGCATTATAAGTGAGTGACAAAGTTACCTGTAGCTAGCAATACCAGAATCGGTTTCTGATCTTGGCTGCTCAAGTGCCTCTACTTCAACGTCCACTCGGTCAATAACCTTGGATCATAAGATTAGCATCCGCAGTTATAACAAATAAAAACTTACGACGTGAACAGGATGTGTATCCAGTTTAGTCCAGCGGATCTTAAACGTGAACAATAACTTTAGAAAAACATACCTTGAATGATATGCTGGAACAATGCGCTCTCCGAAGATATAGCCAAGTAGGGAGATCTAAGAGATCCATAATGGTAGCTTCATTTAACTCCAAACTTTGTAAATGGCCTTCCCCTTTGACGAGGCTGAGATTTATTTGATCAGCGGAAAGGTTTTTTGTAAACCTACAGGAAATGGGTCCACACAATGACTTAATTAAAACAAATTCACGATTATAAGCCTTTTACGACTGGAAACTTCGACTGAACAGATATGACTTGATGAATCTCACCTATATTTGCGTATCGGATAACATTCACAGTAGTGGGTAATACTGTTTGCCAAGCTTAAAACTTGAGACGTAAGTGCTCCAAGACAGTATCAATTAGTGTTCAGGAGTCGTAAGACATTAAGACTGTGGCACTTAAGACCGTTACGAATAAACAATCGAAGCGAATTTACATAGTCCGATCCGAAACGTACACTAGAGTGAGTCGACAACACTTGATCTAGATATACAGGTGTGCGGGTATAATATGGGTCCGTGAGACAATTAACTCAAGTCGACGTTCATCGTCATCATCATAGACAGCAATACATTAGTGGTTCTCACTGCCATAAGTCGACGTTACGTAGACTTATTGTCATCCGAGGAAAGTAACAGCGCTGAATTGGGTTAGAAGACGGCATGCATTTGCCAGTGCTTGTCAGCCACCAACAATCAATGTACCTAGGTTTATTATGCGGGCACTGGATAACATAAAGGTCTCCCGTTGCCATCCATTCGATGTGGTTGTGTCGTGTTGGTCATTTGTGCACTGGGATACGCGCGTCTCCCTGTTCGAGAATTAAAACGCCTCTCGTAACGCAGTTGACACAATACTGATAACAAGAGGGAGGGTTGAATCCGCGCACGTTTTTGTCAACAGGTGACAAACCACAGGGCCAAGCGTTGGGTGCTTCGCTGAAAGACCTGTTAACCCAAAACTAGTCACTTTCCCAATTGTTGGACGAGTGAACTGCGCATTTATTTGGTTACCATTGCCGGGTCGCGGATCTTATATTTGGACAGCCGCGATTGCAGCAGAAACCACGAGACACCTTGAATGTTCTGAGATTCCCATGTTCATCCTTTTCAGTCTGTCGCTCTTTGAGCAGTACGACCGCACCACAATCCTTCATATCTAGCATGACACCCACTGCACACAGTTCCCAACAGTGCTATCAAGGGTGGCTTTGACCACCAACTCGGGGTCGACCACGTTAAAGTTACTGCACACCATCCGGTGACAAATGGTGTGGTCGAACGCTCCTGCTATCAGCTTAATGTCACTTTAAAAGCCCAGATGGATCTTCAAAATTGGACCGATCACCTACTCCTTGTTATGCTGAAAGTTCAGTCAACTTTTAAAGAAGACAGTAGCTGTACGACCACGTAATTAGTTTACAGTACGACACGTCATCTCCCTGGTGAACTGTTCCACAAACTGAACGCCGGTCAAACTGATTTTGATGCAACTACGCTTGCGAATCAACAATAGGGAAAATCCGCCCACAATCTGCCGGATCGCAGCAGAAGCATTCAAACTTGAACTTTCGTAATTTTGTTTTCATCAGTGTCGACGCCGTTGACGCTCCTCTTCAAAAACCATATACTGGACCGGTTAGCGTGATTGAGTGTTTCCTGAAGTTCTTCGTTACTGGTCACAATGTGTCCCACGACACGGTGAAAATTGACAGACCTAAAGTTGTTCATGTTGAGTTCCATTAAGATACTTCCATCTCTTCTGCGACCGATCCTGCCTCTGATTCACAGTCCACCCAGCCCATGTGTGATGAACAGCCTGTATCTATTCAGCCCAACCAGAAGACCTCTTCTGATCATCTCCGCATTCGCTCAGGTCAAACTGTCGGATGGCCAACAGTTTTCAGAGTATAGCATATAACACTTTCTCATTTCATCGGGCGTTTTACTCTTCCAACGCTCCACGAGGCTCCGTGAGGCACTAGACATAATCTGAATTATTTTCACGTGTAGTTCACATTAGTTTTCTCTGTGTAAATGCACACTGGTTTGAAACAATTCGAGCTAACAATACATATCTCGTGCGCGCGTCTCGGCTTCTCCGCGTTTCTGCTCAGAATGGGCCGGAATTGCTTATACTGAGCTGCTCCATAATTATGATAAGAGATGATTGGTGGTGTCTCGATCTTTATGTAGGATTGGTCCTCTACAACGGTTATCCTCTACAGATACATAATTATCTGCTCCTACCACGTGTACCCTCCAACTTGTGACATGGTTTCCTCTATACCCCATCCAGTCAACTCTGTGCACCTTGTCCAATCATGTGTGTCCGCAATGCGCTAGTCGTCATTGGTTCGCACTCGCAATAAATGTGCAGTATACGTCGGAAGGATGCCTTTCTCCCGAACCGAAAGCATGAACGTGAACACTATTTATCTATTTTGCTTCAGGAGCATTTGGGCAGTGTCGCATCTCCAAGACAGTCCAAAAATTTGGATGCGGTTGGAGCGGGGCTTCAATGTTTCGAAGTTCAATCGGCTCTTCATACTGCATCCGATCAACCGAACCTGCGTTCGGTGATCATAGGAGACGCGTTTACGCATGCGTCCGTAGGGTACACGTTTTGCACCCATCTTCCGGCGTTTGAGAGAGAGAGCAAGCGGTCACACGGGATGTTCTTCATATTTCGGCGTTAACTACATCGACGGAAGATTTCACGTCAAAAAATTCGCCATGGTGCACAACCACCACTGTGACATCATCGCTGCTAAATACGAAGCCTCAAGGCGTCGTCTCACGGATGACGGAATCAACGAAGTTCGATCGTGGTTACTCAACAGCATTGTCTACCTCAACATTACACAATACATCCCGCAGTATTTCGACAAGACAACGATAAAGAATGTGTGTGCTTTCCGCGTCCGGTTGTTCGCGAAGAGAAATACGATTGACTACCTCGGCAGTTTGTGCGCGCAAGGGAACACAACCGGTAAGTGCTACTTTAACGTAGATAATGAAAACCGTCTAACACACTTTATGTTCATGAGTAATGAACAAATAGAATTATGTCGGCGTTACCCCGAGGTTATCGGGATCGATGCCACATATAAGAGTTGTAAGGAACGCTACAGCCTGTTCGTTTTGGTGGTTGTAGATGTTAGCGGAGTGGTTTACCGGTTTGCTTCGGTTGGCTGGCAAATAAACGACGGTAGCTACTGCCTCGTTTCTTCAGGAATTCATGATCTCCGTTGGACCAGTGGAGACCAGGACAATGGTGATGGACGACAGTGCGGCCATACAAGGCGGCAAGGAGCACAAGAGCTTCCGCACGCCCACCAACTTCTGTGTTGAGTGCACATTCTGAGGAACGTGCGCGATTGGACCTCCAGTCTGACCGTGAACAAGTGGTTCACGGTAGCTATGCTCACGCGTAACCGGTGGAGGTACGCTGCAGCGTTGGCTATCATGCGGAACGCCGATTCTTCGTTCTATAATGAGTACCTGATGACCAGGCTCATTAATGGATCAGAAAAGTGGACCAACTGCCGCAGCCCAAAGATCCCACATTTGGCCGACGGAACAACAACTTCGTGAAGCGACACATCGGGCAATTAAGCGGCACAATCTGAACGCGCAAATCAGGATTTGGCAGGCAATCGAGCGCACAACGGCCATCTTCGACCACATCATCAACGACCGTCAGGCACTACTCGTCTCAACATGCCGGTCATACCCGTTGATAAATAATCGTGAAGATTATGTCGGGTTGAGTAGTCGACTGGTTCCCGAAGGCGGTGCGGTTAATGTCGGAGACGTTTACGGACGAAACCCATCTGACCTTCACTGCATGTGCGACAGCGATTGCTGTGGCGTCCTCGGACGAGATCATTATTAGCTAGGACACTGCGTCCATCTAGCCCATCAGAACATCTGCATGGACAATGAGACAAGTCCACGTGGGATGGTGGTGGCACCACGCCGTCACTATCACCGCAAATGGACTAGGTAATCCTTACGTTGTGATCGCACACAATTATCAGGCCAGTTAAGAATAAAGACACTCAGGCAGGATGTGAACACAATTGAGGCTGATTGTAATAAGCCGAACGGTACGAAGACATGCCTGAAGGTTCGAAACGAAGCTGAAAACGCGAAATTTAAACATCCGAGAAATCGAAGCAACGGTAGAGCAGATCGTTTTGAACCATAGAATGGTTAACAAAATCGGCAAATTAATGAGCACCGTGAAACAGGTTCCTATTAACTGTTTGCAAATCGTTCAATAGCTGATTACTAATGTTTGCACCATTTGCAACTAACTGTAATGACCGGCGATCATACGGCTTTTTAGGGATCCCGGCTTTCTTGCTTGTCTGTTATGTACGCATGATATGAACTCAATGCCACTTTCTTCAGTCGTGCAACTAATTACAAACAGCGAATGTTTGCCCTCTTTCTAACGACTCATCTATTCTATTCTTCAAAGTCGTTTGACCCGTACCTTTTGAGCGTTGTTTGACGCACTCGGATACACTTTTCGTTTGACGCTTTTTTGAGTGCCAACGAGTGGGCTGTGGACCAATTAGCGCTTTCTTTCTTTCCACTTTTGGTTGCTGCTGTTGGTCCAGACTAGCCTACAGCTAACTGCTTATCGCATTTAAAAACATTGTTGGAAATGCATGGTTTGTTTCCAAACCTAACCGCGTCCTTTAGTTTAACGTCTATTTTGATTTCTCTTCGGAAAAGACGTTTTATATCGTTAATTGACAAGGATCGAGCGCATACCCATTCATCCACTACGTATCAACCGACTGGACGCAACTCAACCAACTTCACTTATTCTATTCATGGTCTAATGTTTGCCCCGTTGGAAACTTTTTGTTTGCTGCTGCCAGTTAATCTTTTTCCCCTTCTTCAACATGACATTCCTTTTACTTAGCCTTTCGTAATCGCAACGAATTTTATTTCCATTGTCAGTTTTAACCCAAACGCCGGTCTGGTCTTCGCTGTTCAAGCATAAAACGGTGCCAGGGTGTGATTTTCGCACCTTTAGCGTTCTTGGTTGGTGTGCATGATGCATTTGAGAACAGGGATTGTGTCATGTCGGTCAATGCGTTTGTTCGGGTTTTCTTATACAGTTATGTCGTCCTGTGTTCCGGAGACTTCGATGCTTCTGACTGGCTACATGGTTCATTTGGGTAAACATACGGAGTCTCATGTTTTTCACTACGGTCAATTTAAGATCATGTACGACAATCCAACGGCCATATAACGCAACAAACTCCAAACATAGGAGGAAAAAACATAGACAATTATATTGAAGGTGAACTCCATACTTAAAAGTTAACAAATAAACTCACTGAAGGAAAGGCTTCAATATTTGATTCTTTATTAGAGAAAACATAGCCTTGAAAAAAAGCGCCCGACAGATCAAAAAGACGATGTTCCGCAAAAATTTCAAACCTGCGCGGTTTAACGGATTTAGTATTCACTATTCCATCACTGGGTCAAAAATCGAAGCTGCGTGCAATCGGTAGACCGTAAATATCTCTGTAATCACAAAGGAGAAAAGATTTCTCGAGTTACAGAAGTAGTTCTAATTTTATGGTGTGTTCCTTTTCCTCAAATCGTGAAGTTCTGTTGTTGAACATTTTTTTAATCTTCCGAAGATGTAGACAAGCAATGTGCAATAGTTCAATTGCATAGGGTGTAACGCAGCGTGTTACCGCGTTGTTGACGCCATTTCTGTTTTGGATTGTGTAAGTCATGTGCGTGCCTTATTCGGCCTCGGGCTCACGCTTGTTTCTATTTTATCGTATTACAGGACTATCGTTGGAACTCGTTACTTCGAAAGAACGTTGACCCCGCTGTCTCCACGTTGCTCAAAGTTGGATCGCGAGTGTAACGGTTACACGAAAACAGGACGTCCGGCTCGCCTGCTACACAACGAAAAGTTGCGTTTTGCGTTATTTCAAGTTGTTGGTTGAACAATGAAAATCGACGTGATGGACGTGTAAACACATGCTGTTATTGAAGTTTAAATGTAATTAAGCAGGAAAGCGTGATTATATTGCTGACGATTGAACCGCTGTTGGATCATGAGGACTAATCGTTTTTATTAAGCTGGAAAAGTGAGATAAGCCAGTAGGCATATTTCAACGTAGGACAATGCGCAAAAACTGGGCAAGTCAGTGGTACTTTCTTAGTTATATTTGGCATACATGGTTGTAAACTTCTCCGTGGAATCATGAAGTACGCTGGAATGTGGATGATGTGATCTGCTGAACGAACGACATTGAGGAGGACTCCCGATTAAAAGCTTATACTTGTCCTACCTTGCGAGTTAAGCCAAACAGTACTCCATGATGGAACACTTTTA
>LOND01001204.1:89084-102425 GCA_014220965.1 Paragonimus kellicotti | reverse complement strand
GCATACACATCTTATCTCGACTAGGTGTTAACACGGCACCGTGAACAGGGGTAATTAACGAAACCAATAAAAAACGCAGAACAAGATAAATCTTGCTCTGTTCATTTTACACGAACGCGAGAGCTCCATAGCACTCCACTGAGGATAATGATGGGCGTCAACAAGTTGCCCACAAGTCCTAACTCTAGCTGGGGTCCAACAGCATGTTACGTTCTGAATGGACACGTACCCCAAGTATATCGAATACCAACAATCGATCCAAAAGAACAGATGTCAGCAACATCTAAGACCATTTTTATATCCAGGAACATTATTATTGTTGGCTGTTGACAGACGCCATGATGCTGGTGCAGCTGAAGGAGGGTAAAGACTTATTCAATGAATTCAAGGAGTACAGAAAACCTATCTTGCTCCTCGAAACACTGCACTTCACGTTTGTGAACAAATAGTGGAGCAGAACAGACACAAACGGCTTAGGTACAATTAAAAAAAGGGTAAGTGAGAGGTTGTTCTTAAATATGGGAGTGACCATCGACTGTTTGCTACAACGAACGAAGAAAATCATGGAGCAAATACTAGGAAACTACGAAAGAAGTGCTTTTACCTGCTAAATAACATCACATTAGACACTCTAAGACACTTTCCAATGATAAATTTGAACATAAGGCAGAGGGAATTTGTGTACGTAATCCGGGCATGCTTATTTGAATCTCATGATGCACACGCTGTCGTCTACGGAGTTAATATACAACGAAGTTCAACAAGTATTACGAAGCAAAATGACGGAGTAAATAAAAAATGGGCGAACACCAGTTAATCCCTCAATCGAATGTTGGTAAACGAGTCTTCGTGCACATACCCATTAGATTTCCACCTTTAATTGCCAATGCTCCCAAATACGCCAAGCCCCCTCTGAGTTTTCATTGAGTAGCATATTCTGAAGGCTTGTCCCAAGTAGAACTATGGTCGACATGCGCAGAACGACCGGTGATTCGGGCTAACTCTTTGGGTCGGTTGCTATGCGGGTACACAGATAGACAGTACAACTCGGTATCATTTTAACATAGTTGTGAAACACATTCGGCACAGCCCGATTGATCATGCTGTATACTACCACTCAAATCCTAGCACAGCCTCCATATAACGCTAAATCCTATATCATAAATGGATTTCCATGTGCCGGGCCACGTAAATTAGAAAAATGGAGCGGAAATTACGCCATGGAGTAAAGAGATATGCTCCGGTTAGGGTTCAAAAGACTGTTTCCAATTGAAACAAATTTTTCTCGTAACAGATTTGAACAGAGAAGTCAGAAACAGTTTTTGCACAATGTATCTCTCGAGCACATTTCGCTGCATCTCATCAGGTACATACTGCAGTCTATGGGTTTATATAGCAAAGTTCAATGGGCATTGTGAAGCTAAACAACAAAATCAACAAACACACGGTTGGCGGCATCCGAAACGGATTAGCCTGTCACAGTGACCGAAGCCAGAGGACGCCTGCGCTTCAAACCATCACCCCAAGTGGCTTGCGCTGCACCACTTGCGGTTCCACACACACACACCACATATCCGGTGTTAACCTTGTGTCCAACTAGCCAATGCTGGTTAGCCAATTGAATGGCTAGCAGGAAAAGGAAACCCTTATCTCTCGGAAAATAAACAGAGAGACTACAATGACAAGATCTAAACTGAGAAGAAAGATATGTAAAATGTAATACAAGAAGCATTTCAGTATACGAGTGTATGTTACTGCATTCCAGAGAGGATAAGAATGAAAAACAAAATTCAGATTGGACTACGAAAAGAACAGGCAAACCATTCATCATACAATACACCAACAAAGCTGAAGATAAGAATGGGTAGAAGACAGCAACCACATAAACACAACTACCTACATCAATGCACATCGGTTATCAGGGTAAGTTGATATTGATGAACAAGTCTTTCTGTACGCAGAGAGGTGGCTTCCATTTGCTAATTGCTACCGCCTCCGCGAACCAGGAGAAGCCTTCGATTTTTTGTTACGTAGCATCCGAAAAGCCTTTTCCAGGTTGCGCTATTTCTTACTCCGCTAAACACCTCAGAAAACGGCTTGCAGCCTTAAAGTGCGAACTGTTTTGCAAGACTGTTGTGATTACGGACAATAAAGTTATGGAGGTTGTTGACTGGTTTGTGTACTTGGGAAGTTGCAGCAGCAGCAGCGGCGGTGTACGGAATGAAACAGAAGCGCGTATCTCCAAGGATATGGCGACATTCGTTAATCTATGACATCTCTGGCGACAGAGAGGCATCTTTCTGAGGCTTAAAGATCGCATATATAAGGCGACTGTGAGGGCTGTGGTACTTTACAGCTGCGAAACTTGGCCGTTCAGGGTGGAGGACGTGAACCGTCTCCAGGTATTTGACCACCGATGTCTGCGTTCAATCGCTCGTATCGGGTGGCACCAGCGAGTAAGCAACGAGGAGGTTAGGAAGCGGGTGTTTGGACAATGACTGACAATCCTTTCATTTGAACGGACTTAGATAGTTAGGTCATGTACTAAGGATGCCAGCTAGTCGTTTGCCACACCGAGCACTCTTTGCCGACGCTGCGGCTGACTGGCGCAAGGTGCGAGGTGGACAGATGATGACCTGGTGTAGAGAAATGAAAGTCGTTCACGAAGAGGTTGGCCACTGTAGGTCAAATTCGCCTCCCGGACTAGGACCATCGTGACTCATAGGGTCGGTGAGCAGGGACTTTAGCTAAGATGGCGGCTAAGTCGAGCTCAGTGGCGTGAATGCTGTCGTTTGGCCGAGTTGTCTGTGAAGTGAGTGCACTTAATGATGCGGGGCAGTGAAAGCCGTAAGGAAGCTGTCTTGCTGATGACGCCTTACCTTTACTTACGGCCCTGAAAGATGTAGGCACCTTGATGTTGACTGGTTGAATATAAACGTAGCTGTTCTTAATAGTTAGGTCATTTTCCCATCTTCTCTCTTTTTCTCTACCTGGCCATGGTTTGCTTTTTTCTTCATGATTGTATGGCAGTTGACCATCAGTGAGAAGCACTGATATATCGCTGTCTGTGACGGTGATGATGACTGTGGTGAGAGCCATTGAGGAGTTCCCGATCATCTACTCCGCTGATTGAAGACACTCTGACATAGCCAGCCGTATCCACAGAGCTGTTGACTCTTCTTTTCAAGTCACATCGGATTTCCCTCGTCTATCATTGTCTTCTTAAACTTGAACCTGTTTGCTACTCTGACACTCTACGGATCATTGTCACGACCAACGGCAGTCAAAGTCGTAGTACTTACAGATACGGCTAGGAAATGAAAATGACGACGATATCTTTGGGTTACAATCCTGTCCGCCCTGTGAAGCAGTATAAAGGATTGCTAATGCAAACACACGGACGAGGTCAGTGATGTTCAAGCTCCACTTGCTTACGTTCGAGTTAGGTCCAACTCGCAATCAGAGATACAGGCAGCCTAAACTGACCAAACGGAATAAACGTGGACAGGTTTTTCGGTGTAGGCTTACTCGGGAGTTAAAACGCAAAAACCCTGTGAAATCATTGTGTATCAGAATGAAAGTAATAAATGGAATGCATTTGGCTGCTAACTGGCGAAAGACAAACAACATGGGGACAATTAATCTTGATTTTGTGGAAACAGAAAATTAAAACGTTGGACAGGACGTACAACAAAGAGGTTGTTAAATGGACAACATTCTTAAATCACTAGCACGCATTGAAACTAGCGCCGCAGCGCTGCAGATAATGTGGCATATTAATAAAGACGAAAGTTTCCTTTAAGTTGATTTTCTAGTTACTGTGTTCTTATTATTACGTCGGATATCGTGAAGTTCTGTTGTTGAGATTACGAATTACAGACGTTTTAACTGGACAAACTTTAATGGTATGGCTTATAAACTGTAAAAAATTTGAATGGCACCCATCTCCCTCTGCGAATGAACATCATAGTACGTATACCGGAAAAAATTAGACGAAACGCGACCAGTATGAATTCTTCTTGGAAAAAATGTTCCCATAGTAAGATGGCTTAGACTCCTACACAGGACTTTGTCAATCAGTCAAAACCCTACTGTCTTGGAATATCCCGCCATTCTAGACAAAAGACTGATCATAAATGTAGCTGCATCTATTTTACTCGATCTGAAAAGACCAACTCGCTCCTCCTAATCGAACGGACAGCAACTCAAAAATGGAATGAATCATCATCACCTTACGCTGTGGAAGTGTCCATGCCAACGCTCATCCAGTGTAACTTCATACGGAGAAAGCGCGGTTTAGAGGTCTACTCGCCATATTTCAATCGATCGCTAAACTCTGGGCACTTATGGTCAACACACGATGTGCAATGGAACTGAACTGAGATGTCGATCAAACGAATGAACGCTGAAGTCATGCAAGTAACCGGTAGCGAACAAAGAGTAATATCATCAACAAGCTGATTCATCCGCGCCGAGTGAGTGGATATTCAGCCAATGACCACGTAACGGTGCAGAGAGTTGCAAACGCAGCCTGCGTCTAATGCATGCCGGGTACAAGATAGCAATCCGATGGAAATTGTCCACGACCAGTTTTATTCTCCAACGACACAGGTAGTTGCATAACTGCAACGCAATTCATTGTAGAAACATTATTGAATACTCCTCTCTTCTAATCTCACATCGTCCAGTAAACCTACTGGAATTAAAGAATCTCAAATCAACTTTGTATACTATAATTTCGATACAAGTCCTGGAAGTTTTACAGTAAGGAGGGAGGGACAATCAAGTGTGAAAGAAAAACGGAAGTGATTTTTATTTTTAAAAAGAACTTCCAATTTTTAAAAAAATTACAGCATGCATCACAGAAACAAGCTTTTTCATCAAAATTAAGTTAGCACATGATATTGGCACTTGAAACAGCCTGAGAAAATCAATCCCTGATGAAAATTAAGAAATTCAGCGAGTACAATCATTGATTCAATCAGCAATAGGTACTTCGGTTATTAGTGGAATCCTAGACGAACTCTGAGTGATATAGGCCACGTATACATTCCAAAACAAAGCAACGAAGTTAATGTACAGCACCCTAGAAGATAGATTCAATGTAATGGACACGTACCGAAATTGCAACGGCATGAAGAAAAAATTGATGGATTGTGCGAGTGGCCATATCTAACGAAATATCGATAACTCAATCAGATGTAAACCTTGTAATTCATGAAGAGAATCGTCCAATAGTGGTCCGAAAGATGCTGCTTAAGCTGGGAAATCGACTGACCACGAAGAATACCCAACGAAGACACAATTCCCAGCAAAAGTGGTGGTGTGAACAGCAACTAGCAGAAACGGAATGAAATTGAAACAAGTACACGCAATCAAATACGTACGTTGATGAGAAAATCATTATGTCAAGTGAAACGTAATATACTGTGACTGGATGCTTTCGAAACAATCCAGAATGGCTCGTTACGATTCTCGCTTTCAAAATTCAAAGGGGCATCAACTATATTTTAAGAGAATAAACAATTAATCACAAGTGCTTATAAATAACTACTGTGCTTTGTTGTGGTATCACATGCTGACGACGGAAAAGTGTGGCAAAAGGTTAATAGTATTAGTGAAAAGAAGACTCACCGGGGGTGACCCTGCCACAGAGCGAAAGTGGACCAACTTCTATGCAGCACCTCTAAATGTAATGATACATATCCTTCACTTAAAAGATGAGTAGTTTCCAGGAGGTTAAAGGTTGGGTACTGCTGTCCACAAGCAAGATTTGGAAACGGTCGTCTTAGAAGATTTTGATCTGTCTCCTAGATGCGCCCTAATGACGGAAAAAGTTAAGAGAACACTGGGGATACCAGCCCGGCTGTTTTGCATGTTTCAGTGAGGGACCCTCGTTAATGTTAATCCACTGGGATCTTACTATATCTTCAGGCCTGTTGATCAAAATTTACAGCAAACACGTAGAAATGATTGAGGAGTACAACGCAAGGCTGCAGAGCGTGTTTGAAGGCTTCGTTCATGTACTTAAACAGAAAGGTTACCTAGAGTGGAACAAGTCTATATGTACCATCGACCCGCCAAGAAAGACTTCACTTCGAAAAACAGAATGTATCTCCTGAAACACAAGCTTACGTTTATTCCCACTCACCACTTCTGAAATCGACATACCGTCTCTTGGTTTCGACTAAATGGACCTTGAAGTCCGCATACTGGCTGAAACCTCAAGTCTTCTTTTAGCCAACGAACAGACTAACTGTAACAGCGAAAGATGAACGGAAGCCGGTAGTCACCCTTCCAGCAGTATGCTGAAGCTTTTATCTCTGTTCTCTGATTCCTGGCGAGAATTCCAAGTGCGCATGCGTTGACATTCTAGACCTCAGCACCCCCACAAACCTGTGGTGGGAATGCGGGTAGCATAAATGCGGGGTCCACCTTGGTGGACAACGTTTAGCCCTATTAAGTTCCTCATTAGTGAGAATGTTTGGCACTCAAAAACCACCCCACCACCTGGTGTCTTTTTTTACAGCACGCGTGTACCCCAGTTAAATATGACACAACAGACAACAGAAAGGGATATAGTGAGCAGGATTTTTCCCGCAATGTTTTAACTGCTTTCAACTCGGAATACGCGCTGCTTTGTATCGAACTGTCAACGCATTTCAGTGGTGGCTAACGAAAGAAGTTAAACCAATAATCGAGGTACATCAGTCAACTATGGGACCGAGCTTACAATTAGATCAGCTTCTATCCTATGAATTGGGCAAATTTCAATACCTCGCGAGTTCGAATAACTTTAGCGGTTGTGGGGTAACTCGGCGTTCCGTGGCTCGAACGGCTTCTATGCGTTCTACCTGTCGTTATGCACATCGATCAATATCGACCGGAGGCAGGTATAAGGAAGTGAGTTCCTTTCCGAAGTGTGACTTGACAAATAATTTGAGGGAGGCCAAAACCTGTCAGTCAGAAAGCGTAGTTGAGATTGTGTCGACGATCCTACCTGGGAATTACAAAGGCAACTGATGACAGACGATATACTGCTAGCAAGTAGTTGTGTGGCAAATGACTCATCATAAACTAATCTACAAACGTGCACGAAACTCTGGGCGAAACACTTGCGATAAAATTTCAACTGGCCAATTGTGCCAAGCACTCCGTTTTTTCATTCAACTGCGCTTCATGGTCTCAAACTACAGACTCGCTTACAGAAGCAGACATACGAAAAACTAGCGATATCTGGAGGCACCATAAAAGGGAAGAACGTTTCCAATACTTAGATTATACGGTGTTTACTGCAGAGTCGCATAGTTACTCGTGGGTTGAAATTGATCAGGCTGTCTAAGTACAAACAGAAGTAGTCGCCGTAACCTCACCTGGAGGTCGCAACTGTGCGATTCGTGGTTGACGTCACTACTGATGGGTTACAGCCGTAAATAACTCAAATCATCTTCGTTCATCCCGTCACCAGAATGCGCCCGTTAAAAAGTGACATACTCTGCACCTTAAAATTTAGATCACCGACAGAATTCATTCGACCCGATGAGAAGCGACGGCCACTTCTATCCTAGAATGTTATCATTGGTTTCTGTATCACATCCCCGTTCAACACGAAAGTGTAACGGATGGAATCACCATTTAGACATATTCGCCTAAGTCCTCATTAGGCCAATACGTAAATCAAAAAAGGCTGTACAAAAAATGGTTTAACCTGTTGAAAGTGGAAAGCTCAACTCCACTTGTTCTGCAACTACCCGTCGATTTTGTCAGCAGGCATGCTTGAATGACAGGTCGGCTAGTCACAATTTAGTGCAAGAGATACATTACGTTAGTACAGGATATTTCTTATGTAAATGTACATACACAGGGCTACGTAGCAATCAAACGAAGGCCGGAACCATTGTATACTTATGAGGGACGCTGTAGCTTTCAAGAAAGCTATAGCAACTGTGCATATAAAAATTGGAACAGTACAAATCGAATCTAGATACTTCAAAGTTTGCGAAAGTGGTGATGGGTCTAGTTTGTCATACAAAAAACATCGTTCAGTTGCTTACTTGATCAGCCAACAACATTTTGATTACTTTCACATTTTTAGTCCCACTGAAAGATGAGTTGACTACACGGATCCACTTTGAAAGAGCAGGTCCCTTTGAAAAGCGTGACGCTGAAAACAAAAGTGTTGATTTATCTTACCAGGAACAAAGCACCGACAACCCAAAAATTTTTATTGCGGTTAAAGTCAAAGTTAACCTTTTTTTCAATGACTTTTTGCGAAAGCAAATCCGCGCTGGCCATCAGTAGACCTTAAAAAAAATGCGCCCGTTGCAAGTCGGTCACTTGTTGAGATTGCGTGAGCCACCAAAGGTTTTTGATTCAAAAGATCCAGATACCTCTTCCACAATATATTTATAGGGTTTTTCATATTGGCAGAGTGAATGTGGACCTGCTTAGATAGCAGCCTAAAGAATAGATCAGGCTAATCATAAATAACGGAACATTCGATGGCCAAGACTCAAATAAATCATAGGTAACTAATTGGAACGCAGGGTAAGCTGACCCAAAATTAAATGTTCTGATAACATAAGCACAGACACCTATTCGAGGGTCCAGCCACCGAGGTAAAATTATCCAAAATGCCATACACTCAACATATGCTTTCAGGGTTTGCATTCATGTTCTCATCTAACGTGAAATTGAGTGGAGACAATGAGAGAAAGATATTCTGAGGGACAGGCCAGAACAGTTCAGTTCAGATCACAGGACTTGAGGCTAGTAGCCGGTTGATGTCCAGTTTCTTGCACCAGTGAGCTTCGATGATCCCACCGTGCTGCGACAAATGGAGAAGAAAAACTTCCCTTCAACAGTGTTTTGGAATCTTCGGTGGTATGTAGAACACAGTATATTATTGAATGGGCAGCGAGAATATCCTTGATCAAGTCCTCATCAGGACTATGCAAGCAGTCTCCTAGATACCAGAGGTTTGAACGTTAGGAGGAATCGGCGTTGGAATCACCTTCAGCAATATCATACTCAGATTATTAGACAGGAATGAAACCAGTGCTGATGCTACCATAATCTCCGTCAGACTCCTGGATGACAGGACAAAACACTCCCCGGTCATGAGAACAGAAAGACAGTTGACGAGGGACAAATAACTAAACAAAGAGCCCTACGCAAATTGTCTACAACTGGCAATAAAGAGAGCTGAGAAGTATAACAAAGATGCGGACAGAGGAAAGAGAAAGAGGGTTACCATCACGCTGATTAGCTACCGGTTAATTCATCATCACTCCGTATCTGGAAATAATGCCAACCAACAAGCATCAAGCTTGCTCTTAAAGTCGGTAACCGTGGTGGCCAACACCACCTCGGACGGTAATTTGTTCCAACTGTTTACAACCCTATATGAGAAAAAGTTGGCCCGGATTTGAGTCCCAGCTCTTTCCTTCACAATCTTTAACTCGTGCCCTCTAAGCGATGAATTTTCGCTGCGAGTAAACAGCCGCTCTCTTGCCTCAGATAATCCAATCAGGACCTCGAAGATTCTATGAGATCTCCCCGTTTCCGTCTTCTTTCTAAGGAGAAGAGATTAAGGTGCTTAAGTCTGCTGGAGTAGTCCATTCCCCGAAGTTCTACGAAGAACCTCGTAAACCTACGTTGCACCCTCTCAAGGACCTTAGCACCAATAAACAAATTAGGACACCAGGCCTGCACAAAATACTCTAGACCTGGTCTCACACAAGTCTCATTCAGAGGTACTAGGACGCTGTGTTTCCTTGAGGCTACTGTCTTCTTCAGTTGGTAGAGTGCCCGATTTGCTTTACGGGCTGCAAACATACACTGAGTTGACACCTTGAAGTCTCCAGTGACCTGTATTCCCAGGTCCCTCATCTCAGTAGTTTTCTGAATGAGCACACGTTACCCGGATCATCCTATACATTTAAGAGAGCCCTCGGTCTCGACAACCGCGGGTTTTCTATATTTCGCAACATTTGACGAGAGTTCCCAATCAACTGTTCACCGGCGAGTTTCATTGAGGTCTCGTTGCATAGATGACTAGCTTGGATGTTCCACGAGTCTCACGCTATCTGCGAACATGTAGCGGAGACAGCTGATCCTTTTCGCCAAATCATTCATGTATATCAGGAACAGTAGGGACCCAAAACTGACCCTTGTGGAACACCACTGGTGGCATGTGCAGTGTGTGACTTGAAGCTCTCCATGTGTACATAGGAACACTTATTCTGCAGGAATACCTTCATCCATCCTAAAACAACGAGACATATTAAGCGTCTCCGAGTTCAAAACGTTTTGGTGTACATATGCCTCACACTGATAGCGCCACGCCACCAGTCTACATAGTTAGTCCAAACTTAGAGGGGACATGTCGCGTGATGCTGACATTTCGATTCACTCTTGTCAGTCGTTAATGTAAAACCAAGAAACTCTATACAAACTGCATACGACAACAACGACTGAGCGTTAGTCGCTAGGTAGTTGGCTCTCTTTAGCGGTGATACACACTCAACCGATCAATCTCTCTCGTGTAACTTACCAGTTCAATCGTAGTTGAAATGAAGTCTCCAAAAGCAGAACAGATCGGTACTTGCATCAATGCGTGGCGCAGCAAATGTTTAAGTGATTATCAGCTGTAGAGTCAAAAAATGATCTGCTGACTGTAACAAACTAGAAGAACTCGACCACTTCAATCGCCAAACATCTTAGTAACTGGTCACCTAGTTGACCCTGTCAAATCGAGCAAACTATTCTTACGTAATCCTAACCGGAATCTGCTACCGACAAGTGAAGCAATGTTAATCAGAAAACATCCAACGGTTTTGTGTGCACAGAAAACATCGACGCAACCAACCTCATTGCCATTGAATTGATTGAACTATTAACGCGCGAAAGGTCACAACTATTTAGTTGGTTTGTTCAGCTGTTGCCGTTATGTTCGGTTCGTATAAAAGTTGCTGGTTTCATGGTAGCGATTGATGAGATTAAATCGGAATGTTAACAACTCACGACATACCGTCTCTTGGTTTCGACTAAATGGACCTTGAAGTCCGCATACTGGCTGAAACCTCAAGTCTTCTTTTAGCCAACGAACAGACTAACTGTAACAGCGAAAGATGAACGGAAGCCGGTAGTCACCCTTCCAGCAGTATGCTGAAGCTTTTATCTCTGTTCTCTGATTCCTGGCGAGAATTCCAAGTGCGCATGCGTTGACATTCTAGACCTCAGCACCCCCACAAACCTGTGGTGGGAATGCGGGTAGCATAAATGCGGGGTCCACCTTGGTGGACAACGTTTAGCCCTATTAAGTTCCTCATTAGTGAGAATGTTTGGCACTCAAAAACCACCCCACCACCTGGTGTCTTTTTTTACAGCACGCGTGTACCCCAGTTAAATATGACACAACAGACAACAGAAAGGGATATAGTGAGCAGGATTTTTCCCGCAATGTTTTAACTGCTTTCAACTCGGAATACGCGCTGCTTTGTATCGAACTGTCAACGCATTTCAGTGGTGGCTAACGAAAGAAGTTAAACCAATAATCGAGGTACATCAGTCAACTATGGGACCGAGCTTACAATTAGATCAGCTTCTATCCTATGAATTGGGCAAATTTCAATACCTCGCGAGTTCGAATAACTTTAGCGGTTGTGGGGTAACTCGGCGTTCCGTGGCTCGAACGGCTTCTATGCGTTCTACCTGTCGTTATGCACATCGATCAATATCGACCGGAGGCAGGTATAAGGAAGTGAGTTCCTTTCCGAAGTGTGACTTGACAAATAATTTGAGGGAGGCCAAAACCTGTCAGTCAGAAAGCGTAGTTGAGATTGTGTCGACGATCCTACCTGGGAATTACAAAGGCAACTGATGACAGACGATATACTGCTAGCAAGTAGTTGTGTGGCAAATGACTCATCATAAACTAATCTACAAACGTGCACGAAACTCTGGGCGAAACACTTGCGATAAAATTTCAACTGGCCAATTGTGCCAAGCACTCCGTTTTTTCATTCAACTGCGCTTCATGGTCTCAAACTACAGACTCGCTTACAGAAGCAGACATACGAAAAACTAGCGATATCTGGAGGCACCATAAAAGGGAAGAACGTTTCCAATACTTAGATTATACGGTGTTTACTGCAGAGTCGCATAGTTACTCGTGGGTTGAAATTGATCAGGCTGTCTAAGTACAAACAGAAGTAGTCGCCGTAACCTCACCTGGAGGTCGCAACTGTGCGATTCGTGGTTGACGTCACTACTGATGGGTTACAGCCGTAAATAACTCAAATCATCTTCGTTCATCCCGTCACCAGAATGCGCCCGTTAAAAAGTGACATACTCTGCACCTTAAAATTTAGATCACCGACAGAATTCATTCGACCCGATGAGAAGCGACGGCCACTTCTATCCTAGAATGTTATCATTGGTTTCTGTATCACATCCCCGTTCAACACGAAAGTGTAACGGATGGAATCACCATTTAGACATATTCGCCTAAGTCCTCATTAGGCCAATACGTAAATCAAAAAAGGCTGTACAAAAAATGGTTTAACCTGTTGAAAGTGGAAAGCTCAACTCCACTTGTTCTGCAACTACCCGTCGATTTTGTCAGCAGGCATGCTTGAATGACAGGTCGGCTAGTCACAATTTAGTGCAAGAGATACATTACGTTAGTACAGGATATTTCTTATGTAAATGTACATACACAGGGCTACGTAGCAATCAAACGAAGGCCGGAACCATTGTATACTTATGAGGGACGCTGTAGCTTTCAAGAAAGCTATAGCAACTGTGCATATAAAAATTGGAACAGTACAAATCGAATCTAGATACTTCAAAGTTTGCGAAAGTGGTGATGGGTCTAGTTTGTCATACAAAAAACATCGTTCAGTTGCTTACTTGATCAGCCAACAACATTTTGATTACTTTCACATTTTTAGTCCCACTGAAAGATGAGTTGACTACACGGATCCACTTTGAAAGAGCAGGTCCCTTTGAAAAGCGTGACGCTGAAAACAAAAGTGTTGATTTATCTTACCAGGAACAAAGCACCGACAACCCAAAAATTTTTATTGCGGTTAAAGTCAAAGTTAACCTTTTTTTCAATGACTTTTTGCGAAAGCAAATCCGCGCTGGCCATCAGTAGACCTTAAAAAAAATGCGCCCGTTGCAAGTCGGTCACTTGTTGAGATTGCGTGAGCCACCAAAGGTTTTTGATTCAAAAGATCCAGATACCTCTTCCACAATATATTTATAGGGTTTTTCATATTGGCAGAGTGAATGTGGACCTGCTTAGATAGCAGCCTAAAGAATAGATCAGGCTAA
>LOND01001204.1:49635-65098 GCA_014220965.1 Paragonimus kellicotti | reverse complement strand
CGTAGAACTCCTTATGTTGTCGACGATCTGAGAAGCCCTGCATTCTCTCGTCCTGCTTCATCCGCCAGTTGTCTTTGATTCCGCGGACACGTTCGGCCAGTTGACGGCGGGGACTCCGGAACGTGGCCTTCTTCGCTTCGTTGGCCGGGTCCACTGTAGAGGCAGCAAATGCGGCATTCTCCTCTCGTACCACTTCAACGATAACCACGTTGTTGTCGTCGAGCCAGTCCGGACGTTTCTGGCGTTTGAGACCGATCGTCTCGGTGGCTGCCGTCGTGATCTGTTCCTTGATAAATTGCCACATACCTTCAGGGGTAGCGGACAAAGGCGCGTCGTGCAGACGAGCGGCAACTGCACGCTGGAAAACAGTCTTTACGTCACAGTTCTCCAATAATCGTTTGGACATCCGAGCTTACTTGCCCCGTTTGTCCGGAGACCTACAATAAACAGACTTGCGTACATGGATAAATAATTTAGTCCTGACCAATCTATGATCTGTGCTACATTCAGCACCGCGCATCACTCGCGTGATACGCACTTCACTAATGTCGCGCTGCCGCACAATCACGTAGTCAAGCAAATGGTGATGACCACTTCGTGGGTGGGTCCACGTCGTGATGTCGCTCGCATCCAGCTGGAATCGGGTGTTCGTGATAGCCAGCTCGTGAGTAGCACACAGGTGGAGCAGACGATCACCGTTCTCATTGACTGAACCAACGCCGTAGGGTCCGAGGACTCCCGGCCAAGCTACTGAGTCGCGCCCGACTCGAGCGTTCAAGTCACCCAGAACAAACAGTCGGTCACTCACTGGTGTCGACCGGATTGTGACGGACAGCTGATCATAGAACTGGTCCTTTGTATCATCAGTGTGACACATAGTTGGACCATACACACTGAGAAATGTACCACACTTACCTCGACCGAGTCGCAGGCGCATAGACAACATTCGGGGCTGATGCCGTGCGGTTCGCCTATCATCAAAGCATTGATGTGATCAGCGACTGCGAAACAGACACCATGCTCCCGAGCACCGTCTGCCGGGTAACCTATCCAGTAGAAGGTGTACCCAGCACCTGCTTCCCGCAACTTACCTTGGTCCGCAAGCCTTGTCTGCTCCAATCAAGGCTGCCACGTCGATTCCATAGCGACGCAGCTCCATCGCGATCAGTGCAGTGCGCCGCTCTGGCCGCCCTGTCGCACCGCATCGATCCATCAGCGTGTTGCCGCCACATTCATGCTCCAACACAGAGCGTCCTTTACTGATCCCCGTGCCTGTTTCAGGTTGGTCTTCGGGTTACTGAAACTTGAGTGAGCATTATCTGCTCGAGGATTCTGGTTGGGGGAACAGTATGAGGGTGAGTGTTTGGACAGTAGCATATTTTCGCCTATCCACCCTGCCATGTGCAGCAGATAGGGCGACCCCTCGGTTTTATCCTGGCGGTGACGGCGATTGCATGTTATGGTATTCGTTTCTGTTTTGAACGATACAGTGGTTTTGTGGGCAAGAATACTGCAGGATTCGCCGCAAGACCTAGGCAGGGAGAGCGAATTTAGGGCCTCAACCAAAGCCTTTGGCTCAAAAGCGATCGATGTACACACAAAAGGCAGCAGCGTGCACGCACACGCACAAGATACCTGATCATCAAAAGCTCGAGATACAAATCGAAAGGAGGGACCATCAGCTCGAGAGGCTCAGCACTCAAGATCCAACACACAGGATAAGTCACTGCAAACAAACAGACCATTACACACAACACGGCCGGGAATCGACGGAAGCAAAAAAGAAAAACAAGAGAACCGATAACATTTCTTTCTCAGGTAAACGCTGTTCCAAAGACACTCAGCACCAGCCGGCGCACCATACAACAAACGTACGCATCTGCTTTGTTGGTGTTGCTCTCCCTGTGGCCAATCTGAACCATTGGTCTGAACCTACAATTCGACACAAGTTCGAAGTTCAGGCACAGCCCACCGGATCAAAACAACAACACACAAGCTTTGACACCACGGCCAAAGCGGTTAGGCAAGATAAGCGTCAGCGTTCCACTCGACAAAATCAGTCCTCATGGCTAGATATGTGCTTTCGTCAGCCGCTATTGTCCATTTCAACCCCATTATCTCCCTCTCAACCTGCGGAGGGGGGTTGCGCTGGTCCCGTTGACGTACTTGACAACTGTGTTATATGCGAAGTAAAGCGCCAGTTTCGGCCCCGCCAGAGCTCTATTTGCTACTTTTGACCCTACTAGACTACAGGACGCTCCCGTATCAATAAGGCAAGAGATACGCCGTCCATTTATGGTGATCGGGGCTACGAGTAACCTCCGGTTCTGTGATAAGGCAACTGCTAGCATAACGGATGTTTTCAAGAGTGAGAAAAGAACACAATCTCACGTGTTAAATGGGGAAATGTGAGTGATCACATGTAATATGACAAATAATGTATATGTAATATTCTCTCGACAAAAACTGCGCAATATTAATGTTTCCTTCTATTGTCAATAAACTGTATAATATTGGCAGGCAGTTGTAGTATTCCACGATGACTGGGTAACCAGCAGCTACTTCTAGAATGATTATCACGTGATAATCAAAATTCCGTACGAAGTTTTGACATTAGTTTGTTTTATAAGGTCAATGTTTAAGCTAGAATCTATATTTCATAGCACAAAACGGTTAATAGTGGTTAACAAGTAGGGTTTGAGGCAGTGGACGAGAGCGCGAGATATCAATGGAGGATTTGATGCACGCATGCAAGGCAAATGTTGGGATTATTTTTCCACAATTTACCGTGGAATTTGTGTATATTAGTCAAGGTAAACCATCAATATCGGATACCAATAACTATAGCCTGATGGTTTACCAGGGTGAATAGGTTAGTACAAATGGGCATACATATAATCTATGCACTATGTTTGGTTCAAGGAATTAATCCGAATGGCCTTCGAATAGAGTGGGGAGAAACTGGGATGGCATTTCACGAACTACGAGGAGAAGGAAAGGGTTTCGCATCGTTTTTTGAAAACGTGCACATCATGGAAAGCGGTAGGTTTCCCCGGGGTGAAACTTAGGCTGACCCACACAACATGCTAAATTTATTGGTCGTGGCAGATGAGGTGCCCTTCCAACTACTTAAGTTGGGAGTAAACAAGGCGGGGTTTGATGACGTTTATCCAGCGGCTCCAAGGTCTCTGGCTGATGTCCTGACATTCGCACGTTCTGTTCATGTTTCTGGAAGATGAAGGGCTATCTGAAAATTGAGAACTCACAAATATTGCTGTGGGGAGATGTCCAACTATCATGCATTTAATCTATTATCATGTCAAAGCGTCGTGAAGACTAATCAGTGATAAGGTGGCGAATCGTGACATCAAGCAAGAAATTTTGACCGCTCAGTATCACAAATTCATCAGGCAGTGACTCCGGCTGACAAACCTGTTGGTCCTTTAAGACGAATTTGCTAAAATGCTAGATAAAGGCAAGCAGGTTAAATTTTGCTATCCAGCTCTTAAGAAGTCGTTTGATTCGGTGGACCATCGAATGTTAGTACTAAAGTCAAGGGTTTCAATGGTACCTCCCAAGGTACTGGCACGGCTGTTGAACTATTTTCGCGAGAGGGCTTCTTAGGTGCAGGATGGGGGAGCCAAGTTCACTGTGATGGCTGCTGACACAGGAGTGCCACAGGAATCAGCACTGGATCACTATTTTTTCAATATAGGGCAGTGACGTAACAGAAAGGTTGAATCGTTCATGCTTTGCGTTCACGGACTATGTGTAGTAGATGAATTGTTCAACAGAGAGCTCCATCGGACAGGATATAAATGAATTATGTCACTTCACATTGAGAACCGTCATTCAACGGTACCGAGTTTAGACGACTGCTTGGAGCTAGAGCAGGTCGGGCAGGTTGACGCAGATGAATGAAGCTGTCACAAAAGTAGAACGAGAAAACGAAGTGAATTATATGCAGAGCCAAATAAGGCTAGATTTCAAAGCAATCTTCCGTCTTGAAAGTCCATCCAGGCATTGCCTCGGCTGAAGTTTGCAGCGGTGAGAAGACTTGACATTATAGTGCTTCTGTACGAGGCGTGCGTATGATCGTATCCACAGTACCTCATCCTGACATGATCGCCCCACCTAGGAATGGCTTACCCAAGCAGACTCGGGTTCCTCTTCCTGCTCGGGCGAGAGCAATTGAGAGCTGACCTCAGGGACGTTCAAGCCCCCGAGGGGACCGCCTAACACGGAGGAACGTCTTTCTGCCCGGTGCTCAGGAGGCATGAGCTTGAGATAACGGAACGTCGAGTCAGCAGAAGTGCTCAAGGTCATTTCTTTTCATATAGAGTGGTGAACGCACAAAATAAACTTTCACGGTTATTTTTGTCAACCCATCAATCCAGTCGATTCAGACGTCAGCTTGACAATTGCCGGCCGGTGGTGTTTCCGGAACTAGCACAAATGACTCAACCATCCAGATGTAAGGATATATCGGGACGCTCTTTACTGCTAACCGGAGACTTATTTCTGTCTTTATTCACTGTCCTTTATGTTGTTGTTGTTGTTTGGTGCCACTTTGTACGAACGGCTTTTCAAAAAGTGCAGAATCACCTCACTTCTCGGTCTGCCCGTTTCTACTTTATGTGAGTGCCTTTTTGGATCCTTACATTTTTTGGTTCTTAGCCATTTGATCCTGCAGCATTGAGGTTTGAAATGGGGTCACGGTACATCGGCATCAACGCTGATTAAGCTGATGAGTTTGTCACATCAATCCACGACGTTCTCAAATCCACGTCACCCTGTATCGGTTCTTTCTTATAAAAATGACAGGAGCTCTGTCTTCTGCTTTTGCAACACAGTGTGATCTCTGGAGCTCACCGGCGCGGGATAGTGAACATAGCTGCCCCTTGCGGCGCGTTAAATTAGCTTTCTGCATTGAGCGTTTGACGACCGTCACGTGTGATAGGAAGTCGGTGAACACCTCGCTTGTCTTCCGTTATTCTCTCTCGTTTGTCCTCGGTACACTCGAAATTTTCTTCGTAATGATTGCGGGCCTCTCTTGCAAAAACTGGCACGATTAATCGAATTACACGCACCAAAAAAATTCCTCCTACGAACTTTAATGTCGATGTATTACCAGAGCCTGACATCGTTTACTTGTCGTGGCTCGTTCTCACGCCGTTTGTTCATCCCTACTCCCAATTGCTGGCCTTTCGTTCGTGTGTAAGTTAACTTCATTTGTCCTCTATCGCTTCGCTATTACGTGACTCGTGTTTCGTTATGTTCACGTGAATCGTTGGTTTTGGAACTTGTAAATTCGGTTCATTCGTTATCGGGGTTTGTTGTTATTTCCCTCCATTTAGTTTTTCACTTTCTATCACATTAGGACCTTAATAATAAGCTCGCCTTCACTATCTTCTTCACCTTCGGATCAGAATCGGTTGTTCAGCGGGCTCAGAATATGCCATGAGGATATGGTATGGTGTTCTAATAACGAGAGGATCTCACATGAAAAGACTTGTTTCAACAACGATTTTGCAGAGTTATTTTTTGAGTTTTCAAACATCTCCCTGGACACTAGTCTTGCCACTGGGTTTCGCTAGATAAATATATCCGCAGGCGGCAATTCCTTAAGTGAGGCCACTGTTTATGGGTGATTGAGCACAGTATCCCGAACTGTATGGCTGAATACTTCAAGAATGAGAAATTCTCGGCCTCTGTAAAATCAGACAATCAGAGTTTGCACCACGAAAGCAATAAACAAAAATGTTGGCAGGCGAGGTGGTAATTAGGCAGCCAGAAGCAGCTGTTAGATGGTTCGAGTGGATCAGCTGGTTAATAGATGGGAGTAGTAATCCATAACTAGTAACTGTGCGCTACATGGCCTTTCTTGTAATGATATATATCCACCAACACCATGGAAACATAATTAGAAGTTCACGTAAGAGTGATATGTGTATAAATGGACGTTCGTCGACATTATGGCGGCTCACTCTCTGCTGACTTCACATCTGAAAAATCTGGTTTTTATTACTTGCAAATCCAAATGTGACATACTCGCTTTGTCAAGTTAAGTCATACACGCTTCCTAAACATGTAGTGTGTCTAATAATTGTGAAACACTTGCCTTGCGAATAAAGTTCAGATTGAAGATTGACATCTGTTTTGTACCACTCTGTGACTAATTGAACTGACGCCTATTTTCGGCAGTCAGTCTATTTGCACTCTGTGTCCACAAAGCCATCGTCGGTCCTTGAAAGGACTCCTGTCTATGTTCGGCAGTCGGTAAAATCTGTGCTAGTTCCAGTGATTCACGAATAAATTACTGACTTGGCTCAAGCTAAGAGCTAGTTTCTGCGTGACAGTAACAATAACTTGAGCTCAGCAATTGAAATATTTGTCTTTTGAGCACGGCTACATATTATGGTAGTTGACGTGATCAAACACCAGTAATGAGGAACAGGTTTAGCGATACTCACCACATCCGCCACAGTTGAAATGACAGTCGGGGTTGCTATAAGTTCTGCGTTGTTCATTCCGCTGATATTATGACAGTCACTAATACAGTGGTTTGTTCTCAGTAGCATTTTTAACCAAGGGACTGTAGTCTGGAATGGCCTGAGTAACAGCGGTACCAGTTATTGGCACAGCTGAGGTAGAAGGGTAATCCTCAGACAACATGACCGGCATGTCTACGGTGAACCGGTTCATCATCTAACTCAACTGTGCAAAGCTTTCCAGTACCCATGTCATTGGGCACAATTTTCGAAGTGATAGAAAGTCTCTGTTACGGTGACACATAACTTCAACTGACTCCAGACTAGGCATGCTGGTTGGAGGAACAGCGTTCTTGCTCAGGTTACCTGGAATTCTTCCAGTTTTTGAGCGGTTAGAAGTTGGATATTGCATCAGAAAGTTGCCTAGCCCTTCAAAATTGGGTGGGTTGATAGACTTGATCGCACTTTTCGGCAGCACCCTTGGATTGAGGATGTCTTGCTGCGGTAGACAGACCTTGACAGCTCCCATCTTCTACTCAATCTTCGATCTTCTGCGCAGTAAAATTTGTGCCATCGTCAGTGTCAAAAGCACCAGTTTTTGAGCGGTTAGAAGTTGGATATTGCATCAGAAAGTTGCCTAGCCCTTCAAAATTGGGTGGGTTGATAGACTTGATCGCACTTTTCGGTCTGACTTGTTCTCGTTGCGCGTTTTTAAGTTGCCTGTTATTGCAGCTCTTGCATTTTTTCTGTCAGCGTTTGAATTTATTGCACAATGTTTGTATAATCTGGTTCGGAGACGGACATCCTCGCGGCTAAGCGTATTCAGTGCACTGCCATTAACCTCCTCACGGCCTTAATGAAAATTACGTAGGAGTCTCGGCTTGAAATTCTTGATTTTTATCTACTTCGGTTTCGGTGAGTACGCGGCCAGCAAATGGCAATACAATTCGTCGGTGTAGGTCGCGCAAAACAATCCTGGAGAACAGCGGATGATGAGTGTCAATGAGAGAAGGTCAGAAAGCCACACAAGCTCTGCTTCCAAATCGTCTCTAAAAAGCAAACACATTCTCATGGAGTTACTAAAAACTAGAAAAGATTTCCTACTTAAGTAGTCAGCTGTTTCTGAAATTCGTTTATACAGCAGTGTCCACTTAAAATACAGATAGATTCGTAATTGAGTTGTCCTCGGTACCTGCCGTACTCCCTATGAGCGGAGACACACCTCGTTTTCAATTAATTATTTTCAAATCAACCAACCGGACTGACGTACTTTGGGTCATTCGCTTCAAACACGTACTTCAGTTGCCAAAATGGTCTAAGATCGTCTTGAGCGATTTTTCTTTCCTTAGTTCAATTATTCGTCTCTTGCCCAGTGAGTCATTGTCTCGTGTGATGGCTACTCAAATATCTTGTTTCACGTCACCAACCGAATAAATCTCCGGCATACCCAGGGTTCAAATTGAGAGACAGGGCGTGTGTCATATGATCGCAGGTAGTATATCTACGGCGGACGATGAAAGTACCACTGAAGTATCATATTGCTGTATAGTGACACCTCTGACGTGACTTCATGGTCTCAAACTCAGGTACCCTGATGCTCGCTGTGCCAGCGTCATCGAGGTAATAAACATCGCCCACTTTAAATAACGGAGCAGGCCCTTAGACGTGAGGTCCAAGGTAGCTCCCTATCCGTGTAACACCGGCGTGGTGCCAACCACACACACAGGGAGACGAGTGGGCATCTTTAGCACGAATGCATGCAGCGCATGATATAAGCGTAGCGACCTCGGAACGGTTACGAAGCAGACGGTTATAACCGTTGTCGTGAGAACCTGGCTAAGACCGGGAGTTGATAACACCAATTTGTCCTCACCAGGATATTGTCTACGTGGCGGAACAGGGTAACGCTGTCGGATTGGCAGGGATTGTTTATCCTGATAGCCAGGCAATATTACTGAAAAGCAGGCGAAAGCCTATTAACATCGGTTGCGCGGGTAATCGTTTTTCCACCCAATGTACAGGGCATTATGGCGCGTTCAGCAAGTGTACACAGTAGTCCCATGACGTCTGAGGCGGAAAACAGACAACTTCCCACATTCTCCGAGACCCGAGCGAGCCGTGCTAATAAGATCCACCTCATAGGTGACTTCAGTGCATTTGAAATTGACCGGACAGAGAGACACGTCTGAAGTAGCTCGTTTGGAAAGGCTTTGCACATATTTCTTTGTGCTAGTTTTCGTGCAGCATGTGAACCGGCTTGCACGATGTTGCTCTGGTCGGATGCTCAATGTGCGGGAAGTTCTTATCAATAGAGGACTAAATAATATGAACAGCCACGAAGTTGGAGCCACCCACGGGTGAAAACTCCCAAGGAATGGTACAGCCAATCCTAGGGAACAAGAGGTCGACAGCTCCAAATGAATGGCGTTGGATACACAAACAATGAGTGTCGAGGGGCTTCGTTGAAGAGCGAGTTCAGAATCATGCTCGATCGGTGTAAGGGAGGCCAGGTTTTCTTTGGAGAGAAGCTGGAAATGAGTAAAAATGAATAACAGAAATCTAACGAATGAGTTTCTTCTGCTTCGTGGGGTCATACTACGCAACACCTCACGATGATGAAGGAGTGAAACAAGTGTAGCGGACAGGTGGGTTTGCGCTCGCTACTCGTCCAGTAGAATATATTGAACGCCATTCCTGAAGAGCAATCTTGCTGTAGCCCCGACGGGCAGTGAACCAAAAGAACACGTTAGGATCTGGAAACAAACCGCACGTTCCCAGCAATCCTTGGAAATATTTCAGAAATTAGCTGTTACCCAGTCTAAGGTCAATGGCAACAACCGAGCGTACGAAATAAGAAAAAGCGGAATGAGCTGTATCCCACTCAGCTGCACCCAAACTCGCCAAGTGGAAAGTGCGTGGAAACTGAGAGTCCGTTAGACAATGCTGCAAAAGGTGCGAGCAAAGAATAGAGTAACGGATGAGTCGTTGGGAAAGGGCTACGTATTTGCTGAGTGCAGCTACTTGCCAGGCCGAAGAAAGCGGTGCTGAGTGCGTATCACGCCTCCGATAGCGGGTGTGTGTAGAAGAATCAGTGTGGAACGGACATGGAAGAAAAACGCGGTTGCAGCTTGGATCCTTCGATAAGCCACAAGACCGCTGATCACTACACACGTAACGCTTGAAGTATCAAGCACAGTGCATGAAGATTTACGTTAACTGACGAAGATAAACGCTACCTTGAATGTGAGTGAACTCGAAACACACGAAACCGAGTCCAGATTTAACGCAGGCCGAGGCATGAGAAAAGTCTGATAGAGCCGACAAAGCGGAGTCCGGAGGTCTACTCCAGCTACACTAATAATAATGNTCAAAATTGGGTGGGTTGATAGACTTGATCGCACTTTTCGGCAGCACCCTTGGATTGAGGATGTCTTGCTGCGGTAGACAGACCTTGACAGCTCCCATCTTCTACTCAATCTTCGATCTTCTGCGCAGTAAAATTTGTGCCATCGTCAGTGTCAAAAGCACCAAGTAATGCTTCTCACTTGAACGCTTACTGCAATGCCATCAGAGTGAGGCCCGCGGATGCCCGCGACGTGAGATGAACTTCCGGCCAACGCAAATATAAAGCAAGAATAACCAATGCTTAGTAACCGTTCGACGAGGGACCACAATAGCCAGCATGTAACCGTTGTCAGGCCTCACAAGTCATTCCCCTGGTTGCCCCTTTCGATAGCAGCGATTGCGCTGCCTGTACACAATTAGCAAAACTCATGAAAATATTAAATAGATCATTATTCAGCACTGGCCACCAACAAGTCAGACGAGCTGGTAGTTCAATTTTTCCAACTCTCAAATGCCCAGAGTGTGACACATCTAGTGCGGCAGGTCCTCATATAGTAGGAATAATGGCTCTGCAACCTGGACAAAACACAGTATCGGATGTAACAGTTAACTTTTTCTCAAGGGTTGTAGAATTCAAGAAACCTTAGCTGGACACCGCAGTCTCAATCATTACGTAATAAGGTGAAGTTTGTGTGGTGTTGTTTCCGAGTGCCACGAATCAAACCAAAGCGCGCAACTAGAAGCGGTTGAGTCAACAAACAGACTGAATCACCAATCTTTCCGGACTCAGCAGACCGAAATAAATGGACGAGTTGGGAAGTGATTTTGCAATAAGGCCGAATATTATATAAGTACCTAGCTCAAACAATACTCTATTGCTGAGTTACTACCGCGGGGAAAATGGCAAGGAATGTATTAAACCTTTGAATGAGTTTAAGGGCTTCATGACCAGTGACTATAGTGAAGCGAACACCAAACAATTATTTGTAGGATCCGATGTTCGCCCAGTAAACCGCCAGTACTTCTTTCCGTGTTTGCGCATATCCACGTACTGCCGAACTGAGGCCTCTGGACACGTGAAAAACAGGATGGCCCTCTTGATCTAGTACAGTTCGACTATCCGTTGGCGACGTACTAATGAGCAATATTGATGGTAACCTCAGGAAAACTGTACGTGATATCGCGTCGAAAGGTAGGAAGTTTAACAGAAAGTGGTAAGTTCATTCATGTTAGTCGGTCCAGATAAGATTAGGTTGAGAAAGAGGTTAAAACAACGGCTTTATGTTCACGGCGGAATGAGGAATAAATCGCGAATATTACTGAGGAGAATCCATTAAAAGACGAAATTCTTCAATAGTCTGGGGTAGATGCTTTAGATGGAAGCGGAAACCACCGGGATCAGGACGATCATTCTCGAGAACAAAAATTGCTGGGTACGAGAAATCAGACATAACAAAACGCATTTGAAAGGATTAACTGGAACGTTCGAAGAATGGAAGCGTTCAGGTAGAAGCAAATCATCGTTCATGGAAAGTAAAATTCGGAGGTAACATAAGCTTTTGCTGCACAACACGCATGACTATTTCAGCGATCAATTGGTCCCAAAGATGAACTTTTAACCGGTCTTCACAATCTCACTGGGCTGTTCAAGTTTGAATTCCGGAAATGGAGTGCCTAATATACCGGTTTTCCTCTCCCACGATTATGTGAATTTTGATTCATTCGGCTGCCTAAAAATTGACAAAATACAAGTGTGACACCAGTAATGTTTGGTTCTTCATGGCGCTTCGGCATAATACACTCAATAACCCGTGATCGAAAATTCCAAAAATGTCTAATTAGACGGTCGGTTAATGAGACTACCTTCGGAATTCAAAATATCAGAAAAGAGTATCGAAATAGTTGAAAGTTACACGCTCCGTTGACAGAACTTCGATAAATGTTCTTGCTCTTCTTGAAAGTGAGTTAACCGGATACCCAACTTATCCGGCAGGCCAAGGCACTCAAAATCGACCAACTAAAATCGCGTTTACAAATGGTCAACAGTTAACAAGAAATGAGCTTATCATAACAATCGTGTACGGACGAGGTTGGGGGGGTGTCACACAATATTGAGTGAGAGATTTTCAGCAGCCATAAAAAAAGAAAAGCATTCCTACTTCAGTCATGATACAAAACTCACCCCGATTGTTCAATGCACAGATCGGAAAATAAATCAGGGCATGTTCAGGATCGGTTTTCTACAAACAAGCGAAACACGTTCCAATGAAATTAACGCCCCGCATCGTACCGAGCACAAAACGACAGACGCATCATCGAGCCTCAAAAAATCAAGCAGGTGGTCTTTCTAGTATTTTTCGATAAGAACCAGTGGGTGAATCACGTGACGACCAACTATTCATTAAGTTACGTGACATTTATACGATATCGGTGAGGTAATGAGGACTTTTGTTTCCGCTTTTTTCATCCTTCTGCAAGTGAGTCACCACATAATGGAGCGCTCTGAATAGTCTTCAAATTACTTAAGCGAACTATAAGTACCCAATCGTTCGCTGACACTCCGAAGTCACATCGAGTAACGCGTGATCTGATGGTGCAATAAACGTTCTTCTTAATACCAGACGGCAGCAAAGATCATTTATCTTCGATATGGTTAATGAGAAGGCGCGCGTAGAAAGTGATTGAACGAATGTATAAGAAAATTAAATTTCTCACATCGAATGTGAGCGAATTGAGCAAACGAAGTGCCCCTACAACAAAGTTGACAGTTGGGCACCGCTCAGTAAACGGGGACAATTAAACGGAATTGAGCTCACTCAAACAAATGGTCATTGGTTGGGTCGGAGCAAGAACAACTGCTTGCGCACCGAAGAATTATACGACTTATAAGCTATTTTGGGAAAATATGGATGAGTGTCTAATTTTGACATTTAGGAGTTTACAGGTCTCAGATTGAATTGGAGTAAGGGAAACGGTAGTAGTAACTGAGGTAAAAATGGAGATGATCAATGCAGGTTATTCAAGGAGGATATTAAAACGTAGGATTACCCTTTGACGTTAATCAAACGAAGCACAACAATCTCGACAATAATGTAACAGACCTTTGCAAAATCAACAAGAAGTTTTCAAAATTTCAGGCTGACAGGAACCCACCTTTAGAAATTACAGGAGTCCGCCATATCACTTGTGATGTTCCCAGAAATACCGTAATGAAGTGAGCGACTTAGATCAGACTCGGACAAGTCTAAACACGGTTGTAATAAAACCCCAAATTTGTTTAATTCAGGCAGTTACCTCTCAAGCGCATTCTTGCATATTCTTTCGTTGATGTAGTGAAACAACAGTAATGTGAAATGAGATTAGTGACAATTACTACAGTCAGGGTGTTCACTTCAAGCACTTGAAATCTAGCTGCATTAACAAACTTCCCCGTTTCGCGTGTCCACGTCGTTATTTTTATAATATACAAAACCTTCATCATCTACCGTTATCAACGGTGATCGCTGGAGTTCAGAGTATCATTTCTCAATTTTATTTCTGGCGCCCGTGTGTGCGCGCGCATGAACAACAAGAGACGAGGCTGTCAATGCAAGTACACCATCAATAAGTTGTCATGTTGGACAGAGGCGACTCTTCTAATTCAGTCTTCTGCTGTCTCCTAGAGGGATGCACCATTTTTGTCCCCACGTAGGTTCTTTGGAAAATCATTCCCTCAACTGGACTGTGCATGGCTGGCTCACTGGGACTCTGTGTGGAGCTAATTGAACATTAAATAATTTATAAATTTAAGTCCCGTTCGACGAATTATTTCGAAAACAAGGTTGGTACACAGCCGAAAATTTGTAGTAGCAATTACTTACCCCTGTAGGTTGTCAGCCGTGACCAAATAATGTAACAAATGGCAACCCGAAATGCGTTTGGCAAAGTAGTAATAATAAGGTAAATTATACCAACTCCCGTCTTATCCTGTAAGATGGAAGTAACGTAGAACTGTGTCGCACTGAAAGACAACGTGCAGTGCCTGCATTTAAGCCAACGTCCTGCTCTCCTTGAAGGTTTTCGCGGAAATGTGATCACCTAATACATCGTTACATGTTCCAACTGACTAGCGCAGGAGCACGATTTTCGCTTTACAAGTAGCTATGTATTGAGAACCGTCCATGAACCGTTCCGTCTGCGATGAGGAATTGATATAACCGTAAACTGCAAAATGTTACAAAACGTACTCATGGTGCTTCGTTCCACCTGTGACATCGACATCAACCGCCTGGACAACTGGATTTGCTATTTTTTTGCAAAGCATATGTTTGCTGTTATCGGTTCTGATAGCATGCAACGTGCACTTAGACTCTACATGACTGAGTACTGAGAGGAGGCTTTTTTAACATCAGTATACACGAGCCTACTTACTTACTGCAAGAGATTTCACTCGATAACGGATATTGCAAATATCCATCGTCGTTGTCTACTAGCCATGAATACTAGTAGCGCGCTGTTTTAACCCATGAAACTCACCAGCTGGATTGTTATATTCAAACATTTATCTGGAATCGTTCACTTCCCTTACAGAGATTTAGGGATCTGTAGGCCATGTATCAGACTAGAAAGCAGTCACCTCATGGCTTTGACCTACGGGCAAAAAACGCCAAATTCTTTTGTGACCTATCTGCTCTTCGTGACATTTGACCGTCCGGCATAGCAATCAGTAAAAGTCTACACTTGGATGGACGCATAGTTGCAAAAACATCACTAAATGATATGAGGCTTAAGTATGCGATCGCAGTTTTTTCGGGAAATACACTGCCTTAGTTATTACCAATAAGTAGGGAATTGTGTTAGAAAAACCTTTATCTTCCTCTGATAACATTTCTTTATCCATTGCATAGAAAAGTCAGTCGGCTTATGGAGCCCGGTTGTTGACTTTTGTTTGGTAGAGTGGATATTCTTTGTTTAGTGCCGAATGTATTGCGGCATATTTTGTTGATTTGCAGGAGGTCGATCTCGAAGTTCGTTGACATTTTGGTTTCTTCTGCATGCACTGAGTAAGTATGAAGACTTTCGACCATAACTACACGCATAAAATGTGCTTCGGTTGCAGTGTTACATACAACTGACGTCGTATACTTCCTAAAACGTTCTCGCTTGATACGATACGGTCTGGCCCTCATCTACATTCGATCGCTAGAATTAGACCACTCCCCATCAATCGTTGATCATTCTGCTACATTGTTCTTGATAGCTTCGTTTTAAAAGCCGTTTCTGATAGACCGTTTGAGTATAGGGTTGATAAACATTTGGGATGGAGGACCATTTTTATTGTAATATTTGTCAATGATACTGTGTAAATTCCAGCCACTTTGATCGCTTTCCTCGACATTTTCTCGGACTTCGACGGCAGTTCTGTTGTTCAGACCGTCTGCACTTGCATTAATGAAATTGTGGATTTTGTGTTACTCGGTTCACTGACCTAAAGCGCTAGGAGCCATTTGCCGTGAACCTTGGTTCTCCGTTTTCAACGAATTCAAGGCATGACAACCGAAAACTAGGCTGTAGCAGCCGTAATGTAATTCAGGTTCGAATTTCTTTGACATCATGGACCAGAAGTTATATTTGTGACCATTTTTTCT
>LOND01001204.1:16128-44849 GCA_014220965.1 Paragonimus kellicotti | reverse complement strand
CATTGCCAACATCATTAATATCCGATCGCGCAACCCTGACCTCCACACTCAAAAGACGTTCGAGGGGACATTCAATCTCTCTTGGCCCACAATTTGGTACAGTGATTGCGTAACTGGTGACAAACACTCCGTCCATAACTTCTACCGACCGTACCTATGACTCCCCAGTTACCGTTTTTACACACTATGTGTTGTAATTAGCCTGATGGCCAAACGGAAAACATATCTGTATCCATTCCGGTATACTGGAGTGGACTAATTTGGATCTGTTCAGGGTCAAGATAGGTAGGAACGAACACAAGCGTTACAGGTGAGTTTACTTGTTTTCAGACTCGTGCTACTCATTTAGAAGTTGCCCACTCACTGTCAACTGATTCGTTCATGATGGCACTTATTAGATTTGTGGGCAGACGATGCTCCGGATGCCATATATAGCGACAACGGCACCAACTTTGTAGGAGCAGATTCAGAGCTGAAGAAGAGGCTGCAAGCTTTGGATCAAAGAAAGATTGTTTACTAATTCGTAAAATTGACTGGTACTTTAACCCACCTGAAGCCAGCCATCGAGGTGGAATATGGGAAAGAATGATAAGAACAATACGGCGGGTACTTACTTCAGTCACTCACCAGCAGGTTATGCATGAGGAGGCGCTGCTTAGTTACATTGTAGAGGTAGAACAAATTATTAACAATCGTCCACTTGTGCCTATCTATGATGATCCTCAAAATCCGAAGGTGCTGAGACCGAATGATCTGTTATTGCTCCGGTCGAATTGGGGTTTTCTAAATGACGAAGTTACATTGTCAGAGCGTTATACTAAGGGTTGGAGGCAAGCCCAACATCTCGCTTGCGTGTTTTGGAAGCAGTGGCGACGTGAATACCTTCCCGGATTGCAAGCATATCACAAGTGGTTTACTGCCTCACGTGATTTACAGGTAGGGGACGTCGTACTCCTTTGTGACACATCAGCTCCTCGGGGTGTTTGGCCGAAAGGCATAGTAACCAATGCATCCCCAGGATCAGATAATCATGTAAGACAAGTATTCGTGAAAACACCACAAGGTGTTGTAAGACGCGATATCAGGTCGCTGTCAAATGGCAAGAGTTAATTCTGGTATGTCAAGAGTTGCTTCAGAATCCCATGTGCACTATCCTCTGATAGTCTTCGTGGGTTTGTATAGAAAGCCCAAGTGGCTTTCGGGGCCCGGTGTTGGATCTGTTGAAGTTCGTCTGGTACGTTTGTCGTCTTTTGTCTGGTATGATGCGGAACGATGAATCCGTTGAGGTATGTTTGGTTGTTTGTAGAAAGACTACGCTAAGTTTGCCTTTATTACGTCTGTTGTGTGCAGTAAACGATCATGATGAATTTTGTACCATAACTGCACATAAAATGTTTGCTTTCTTCTTTTTATAACTATCATTGCTTATCTGTTAAAACTTCCTTCTTGGTATTGTTTGACACGTTCTCACCTTCATCTGCACCCGATTGTTTTAATGAGCTCATTTCCCGTTGACTGGTGGCTATTTGTGGACTCGTGTTTGGTTACTCCATTTTGAACGCCTTTTGCTGGATAATTTGTGTATCCGGTTAATTCACATTCAAGGTGAGATAACACCTTTTATGAATTCATCAAACGTACCGTATAAATTCCAATCCTTTCGATCGCCTTTTCTGACGTTTTTGGACTTGGAAGATAGTCCCGTTAACCCGACCGTCTGAATAAGCGTTATTGGAATTGTCGAATACGCGTTACTGAGTGAATTACCCTAAATCGCCAGGAGCGATTTAACATGTTCCTTGTTCGTACTGAGAAAATCGAGTGGACTGTGTTGAAAGCTTGGTTCGGCTTTTCAACGTGTCCCTGATTTTCGGCAATAGGAAACATATTGTTGACGTACGGTGTGTAAGGCGTCAACGAGTGCACGACCAGGAAAACAGTTTGTCTTATTTTAGCTAAGAAAACAAGCCAAAAAAGAATCAAGTGGGCTCTCAATGATTACGAAGTCTGTAAAGTTCACCGGATGAACGTTGAGTAACGCGTCCGATTCCTACGATCACGATATGACAAAACGAATATTCAAAGCAGAACCAACGGTACCACTGATACGGCGATTACTGTACAAAAGAATTACGACGCCCAACTTGTTCCGAATCCTGAGTAAGTTTCAACAGTACAACAATAACAGGCGAGGGGGGTAGACAGGCACGTGTCCTAATCGATTGGAATTTGGACAATGGGTTAACGAGAAATGGAATGAACTGCAAGGGATTTCGAATTCGTCTAAGGAAGCCCGTACAACGTCCATTTGTTGAAAACCTCTGCAGGTGAAGTGCAATTTTATATTTTCTGTGTAGTACGGAAGTAAGCGCTCCAAACAGTCAACAGGAACTAGGAGGTGCGTGTATCTATTAAAGAAAAGTTGCAACTAACTTCAAAGTCAGACGACTGGAGCAAAATATCCCCTCAAATTACGCAGTCAAACGAGAGCCAGAAACGACTCAGAACCTACGAAAGGAAGATGGCTAACAACAATAATTCTATACTCCGTATATGATTGCCAAAATTTCACACAAGGCAATGTCCGAGACTGAAAAATGTTGGTGTTTACCTAGCCCCCATTTGAAAGAAAGAACGCAGCGAACCAATCAAACAGTCCCACTGTTCGATCGCCTAGACATATCACTCCAACAGCCTTGTGAAGCTGAATTACTGCAATGTCGATGATATGGTTGGACTTGGGAGGTAAACTATCGTCCCACGATTACTGAATGCTCATGTATTCGTCTCCGTGCAGCTTGGGGACAGAACAGTTGATCGTACAACAAATCGTCTCCCAAAACAGATGACTCACACTGGATCAGAACTGGTTGTCAAAACATTTACTAGCGTTGTGGTCACTTCTGGTCGACATCAACCATCTCACAGACATCACGAAAGTATCCCCAAACTGTCAGCAAAAACTCTAGGACAGTCTGCCAGCCGCTAAATCGTCCATGGTCACATTTCGCTATCCTGACCTGCGAGCCCTCAATAAACCCGTTCAGTCCTTGTAACCTAACTGTCTACAGACCGATTATGTCCATTCTACATCACCACAATCGTGTGACTCTGACCTTGTCACACAGAGTCCGATTTAGGTCTATACATCATACGGAGTCTAGTGGTCGCTCGTGATGTCGCACGTTAACGACCATACCACAGGTTTTTCGGCTTGCCTCGTGATATGTATTGATGAAATCTCCAGCAGCCGTATTGACTTGAGACTACCGAAAACAAAAGATCGGCACATAGTTACGAGCAAAGTTTCAATCACATGAACAATTTAACTACCGTGATTTCGACACACGAACGAATATGTAGTGGAACACTCAGCCGTAATAGTTTGCGCACCTGCTAACAAATAACAATGTCTTAATGATAGCCAATGAGAAAAGTTAAACGAAGAGTTTGGATCTTTACTATCAGGACTGGTCCACAAGCTTAATGCAGTAGCATCTGTCGGGACGGCGTCACGTGATGCCTAGTTGTCCGCTGCTTCTGCTGTTCCGATTCGGGTATAAACTCGCTGTGTTTTGCTTCAATCATATCTAACTGCGGCATTCCAATTTGCTGAAAGAGTAGATGGTGACCACGCGTGTATTCGGATGTGGAACCGGCGATCTGGGGCTGTGACTGTGAACATGTATGTGCAGACGGGGGCAGTGAGAATCTCATTAAACCAAACTGTGGGAACTGCTCAGCACGTGGTGCGCTGAGTGAGGGAGCGAGTCAAAGGCTACAGGTAACACTGACCGAGTGATTAGAGTCTGCGAGTGAACTAACTTAAAATAAACATAAGTCTTGAAGTAAAACGCACTATGTCTCATAACTATAAACGGTAGTCTCCAGCACACCACAGAACACAATCCACCGAGAAATGCCATAAACGTCTAGGCATTCGAGTTACCAGATCTCACAACGGTTATTAGTAAGCGCCTTATGTTGAACCCTACGTAGGGTCGGTATTGACAGTTATGAGCAGCAGGTACCAAGTGCTTCATATAAACAACCCGTCAACGGCATCCTTCAACTAATCAAGGCCTTCATGTCAAGTGAACATCTACAAAAGAGAATCCTCCGTCCGTTATTCCGAATGTAATACAGGTTGGAACATTTAATTTTGTGCGCTACTGACCTGTCATTTCGGAAAAAAACCCCACCTCTGTGACAACTCAATATGTAAGTTTGAGATCGATGAAAACGTTCAAAGCTTTCGCGACAGTGTAGCTTGCTTTCTTGTTCATAAATAAACTACCACACGTGTCCGCTCGTCCACATAGCCATAGCAATGCGTTTTGCTAGTCACTGGGACATCAATCATTCCTTAAGCAGAAGACGTTGTCCAAAAACCAAGTCCGCAGTGAGTTCAACACAGTCTGACCTAAGTTTAAACGAAAATTGGTAACTGTGTTGTTAAGAAAACAGATGGTCGAAGGGATAAATAGGCAATACTGGTATTAACTGTCACGTTTCACTGCAGGCAATGGCATGTCTCCGGCAGGTAACATATACTGCGTCTCGACAGTCGTGTGAATTTTCAAGCAAGTTTGGGCCCGAGACATGTGCGGTCGTCAGACAATTACCCGGATAACGGACGGACTTCATAGATGCCTTTCCCTACACCACAGCTGATCGATCGGCCGGCTAAGGCGCAAATTCAAATGATTTTCAAAAGTAACGCAACCGCAGAAATGTGCTGTACAGTGAACAAAGTGATATTTATAAGACGGTTGTCGCACACAGTTGGATATTTATAACGTCTGCAGTAACTATTAATAAGTAAGAATCATGAGATTCTCCTTCAGGCCCCAGCCATAATGGGTGCAAATAGCGTACGAGATCAGTTGCATGCATAAAATGATATTAATTTTCATGGTTAGACTGGTGTTCTGTAGACCAGAGAGGGACAATTCGAACACTGGAATAACGACAAAACACAGCGACTGAAGGCATCAGAAGCATTGCTCGATAGTGCACGTGCAATGGTATCACCGTTCCCCTGTCAGGAAGCTATTCCATTCACAATCAACAAATCATAGTCTTCGTGTGAGGAAGAAAAAGAGGAAATATCTTAGTGAGGACGGATGGTACCCAGACAGGATTCGGATTGATTTCGAACACGTGTGACACAATGACCTGTTGAGTATGCGGGCACCTCGTTGATGAGTTGGATGAGATGTTCAGTGATAAGTTCCACACCCACGTGGTTGTCAGGCGCTCGAGGAAGGATCACATCAGCATACTTCTTTGTCTAAAAAACGCCCGAAGTAGAGATAAAGATCAGTATTCACGATGAGTTTTTTCCATCAGATTGATCAACAGTGCTATCACTAAGGGATTACAGAAACAGCACTAATTCTCAAGCCCACATACGAGTATGAAATGGAGGCATTAGGTATTCCAAGAACAAGACATATTAACACCGATAATTGGCAAGCCAAATTGTTAAACACACTGAAACATAAGGCGTAACGGTAAAATAAGTTTAACACATGAGATGACATATTACCGGATGACAATGTTACACCGAAGGTATTTCCACATCAAACACAGTTCCCACAGGTTACGTTTTCGGTTGTTTGTACTTCGACCCAGATTGTGAAAATTCTAAAGATTTACGCGCTGAATATGAGCTAATATAAGTGCAAACAGTTATATCGACCATTAGGAACACTCCTACGGGCAATGTTTAGGAGTGTATTTGCATACACAAAATCGTAACATACTTCAACTATTGTAGCTAATGTAGTTCGTTTGCTATTTTGTCTCTTTTCGTGAGGATCGACAATGGAAGAGAATAAGCACGGATACAGCCTGAATCAGACTACACAGATTGGATAAAAAGTGTTAATGTATGCAGTGCACACTAAGATCAAGCTCACAATGTTTATCAAGAAATCGTCTGAACACCCTCAAGTGAGTCAGTCCTATGAACAAATGCAATGTACTGCATGAACATCGCTAAAAAAAGATAACTTAATTCAGTCTCGGTTCCTCGGCGGATAGCCCTACGGATAACTGGTATCACTGTCTCTATTATCTTGCTCCGTTAAGAGATGAAACAGTTTGCTGCACTTCATTCCATCCAATGAGCAACTGCGTTGCAAGCCTTTCCATACCATTAACAACGTAGAGTATGAGATCTCTATTGCACTTACCAGTAAACTGAACCCTCTGTTTAATCGAATAGGAAACTTTTAATTCACAAACCTGTTCCAACCTAATGCATCCACTCTCTTAAAATGTATCTACTAGAAAATACTGAAGAAACAGCGCCACATGCTGGCATAAGACCACTTCATCTCACGGTTGCAAATGATGAGAAGCTGGCAGGGCACAGGGTGGTGTGATTTCTCATCGCGATAGACGTTTGTCCCACTCCGTTTTTGGTCATTGTGTTCGGTGAGACCGGATTCCTGGTAAAACAAACCGATTAAACATCAAACAAAGGCGTTTAACTGAAACTGAATCCGATCAGTGCGCTCACCATGACATGCATGTCAAACCATTTAGGCCCAAAGTCTGGTAAACTGTACACGAGTGAGGCGCACCATTAATCTTTCGCAAGAGCGATTCACGAATGTTGTCCAACAAACGTGGATCTGATAAATGTCCTAGCAGATCTTAATGTGTACAGCACCATCGGAGAGAACCAGTTTACTCAGCCTGTTCATCCGAAGGGCTCTTCTCACATGGAGAGGGTTCCCGTTCCCTCAGCTACGGCCGTCGTGGAATCGGAGATTTTTTTAATTCTTTTTAAATCACACACGGCTTTCTTAACGAATCAACACTAAAACATTTCGTCTCATAGTTGATTGTTAATGAAGTAGTTAGGAGCCATGCCCAACTACCACATCTTGGGTTGTTTGCTTAACGAGAGCATACACGAGTCCCCATTCCAGGAATGTTCGTCACCCAGCAATGACTGCACAATAAAGTGCGTTCGTTTGGTACAAGGCATTAATAAATTGCTGAGTAGTCGTTAACACTGACTCATTGGGTTAGTCCCTATATAACTCCCTCCCGCTGGAATTCTCAGGCGTCTACAGTCTTAAACTCACTGGAACTCACTGACATTCACCTAGTTAGATGTCTTATTCCTCAGCAGTCCCCGACGTTCCCTGGGTTCTTGAAAGATTTGATTAGCCAGCTCATAATGCCACGATAGCACACGATCAGGTAACGTTCAATATATATATATAATATATAATATATATATATATATATATATATATATATATATATATATATATATATATGCTAGTGTGAGTGTCGTGCGCAGTTGAGGATGAACAGAGATTAAATGATGCACATTCCGGAAGTCAAGCAAGTCATCTCAGGTGATTGCCTACATGCCATTATACCGCGACTGCTGGAAGACAAGGGAGGTGCACATCCTCTTATCTATCGTCAGGTGATCGTTAAAGTAAACGATATTTTTTAGAGAACAATACAACGTTTCGATACGACAGTGTATACACAACTCTGTAAAATATATCCAGGCCACCACACAAAAACAAAAATGTGCACACAACTGTTAGTCAAGTTACCTATATATGGGCTGTTGTAATCGGTTGTACGTGGCACATTCGCCTCTTCATTTGGCTTTAGTCATGTTAAATTTACGGCAGATGACAAGGCTGTGGTTTTTATGGCAGTCATCTAAATTGACATCGCTCACGGGTGGTTGCGCGATTGAGACACCAATTGAACCTAATTAATGCGTTGTCACAGTTACTGTAGGGTAAAATTTGAATAAATCGACCAAGATAGAAGCAAAACCGAACCTGAATGTTTTTGGACAGGTTGGCCACACGTTCTAAGTCAGAAAATTAAAAGATCGGAAGTCACATAACAGTGATCAACGTGGGCGATTCTGGAAGACTGGCAATACCCATTGTTTTACGATGACTAAGACCAGTGAATTCTGGTTCTAGATAAAGAAACCGAGGGAACTGCGTGCGTGTTTGAAGGAAGAAAGAGAACTACCGATCACCGATAGCGGTTCTCATGTTACAAGTGTTCGCTCATATGCGGGTAGTTATTCAGGGGAACGGAGAAACAAAAAATAAAGCTTATTGAAAGGTAGAGGGGATTTTGGTTGATATTGTAGCGAGAAGGCGTCCAATAAAGCACAATCTTTATTGTCCAACACGATACACGCTACGCACGCGCTCGCGTTTATGAGTCATCATTCCAGTCCACAACACGCCCAGGTTTCCGCTCACACGTCGTGTGCACTTCTGCCCGGTTTACGTGTGTGATCGGCGCCTTCTACCGGGGGGTTTTCCGCCTGCCACTCCTCGTCCGTTAGTCCGATCTTGTTGAGCGATGGCTCGTCCGGTCGCTCGTGTTGTCCGCCTATCCACTGTGGGCTTTGACTGTATTCCGCGGCCGTGTCGAGATATTCCTTTGAGTGTTGGAATAACCGCCCCCGATCAGGTCATCCATCTATTTTGCCTGCCATGCCTCGCCCGTTGATCCGATCCAGTCGAGCGATGACTCATCCGGTCGCCCACGTTGTCCCCGATCTGCTCGCTGTGGGCTTTTGGACGGACCTCCCCCCGCGTTGAGGTATTCCGCCAAGGGTTGGAATACTCTCACCTCCCGCTTGATAATCCACCACAATATGATTTGAACAGTACTTACAATCGATTGCAGCTTTCGTACTCGTATAGCTTTTCAGCCAGCCCTTTCGAAATGAGGCACCAGACCAGGGTTTCACTTTTGTTAGAGCTCGTGAGTAGTACATATCCTCAGCATAGCTAGAAGTTGAATCCCGGTCATCACTTTCTGAGGCGACCGTATTGACGACTGCGTCGCTGAACTCATATTAAGCACGACAGAACTACCATATGCAGACGGCCAGCTGCATTCGCCTGTGAGTGATGCTCAGATTGGTCGATTACCTCGAGGGAGAACGCAGTAACTGTGGGAAGGATAGGCATTATTGACGAGCTAATAACAAAATTGGAACTCGAGTATAATGTTTCCTTTCGAAAAAGTGCAGCAGTTAACAAGATGGTGAGATCCGCAGCGATGTTACAATAACCCGTGTGTAACTGTGGTTCAGCAAGATAAGCAAGCTTTCTGATGGCAACGGGCAACGTAAAACTGAGCACAAGTGGAAGAACATTGTACATAAACATTTCAACAGCCAAAACGCTCACTGAAACAAAATCAACATATGTGAATAGAAAAAAGTCGGTGAGTACTCCTCGTGGATCGATTGTTGGTCCCTGGGATTAGGTATCACAAAGAGCACCATCTAACCTAGGAAAAGAAGAGTAAAACTGCCGAACAAACACAATTTTGTAGCCCGTACCGAAGAACAGTGTTCGAAGATGAACCACTAGGGTAATCGTGAGGCTTAGAATGAACTCTATCCCAGAGAGGATGACGGCATCAAAACGATTCGCGCCGCTCACGCAATCAACCCACTTAATGCAGTTTAACAGACGAAGACAATGGTGGCCAAATACCAGGAGCTTACATGCATCTTTCACATGAATAGGCCAAGTGTCTAATCTGTAGAGCAGAATCTGGCGCAAATACGCATTGTAAACCATCCTTTTAAATGACAACCGGACGTTATTGTGACGCCACAGTTGACGAAGACTAGCGAATCCACTACATGTTTTCGCTGCCCTCATGGAGACCGCATCAGCAAGAGCAAAGGCTGGTGTGATGACACAACCAAAGTAAGTGAAGCGACTGGCAGTCTTGAGCGGTTTGTCCGAAGTAGCAAAGGTATGGTCAGGGCTGACCCCATCTCGTAGTGGCAATATGCACGTCGACGGTACGATGTGCACGCCATAGAGATCAGCCATATAATCTGACGGATGCACCACGATCCGCAGTTTGTCAGACAGCGAACTGATTAAATAAATTTCATCCAAACACCTAATGTCAGTCAGCCGCATCGGCGCTGCTGGAAAGTCGGAGGAAATCAAAAATCTTACAGATAAAGAGCGGACGGTGTTCATCAACTTATACCATCTGTGGCACCCACATGACCTGTCTTTCTGTAAGATGTTGAGTGTATAACTTTAGTGCAAGAGCAACCTTATTGAACGTCTACAAAACGTGGTTTATTCGCGCTGATGATATCTACAGTGTTTGTGTCTGACCACCAGTTTCTCCGAAGCATTACTGGCATGTGGTGGGAACAGTGTATCAGCAACGACAAGGTCCCTCCGCGTGTCTTCGGAGCGGACAAAGTCGGTCGATCACTCAGCAAAATAACGTCATCCCACAGGATTTAGTGATTAATAACCGTCTGTCGCGTCACGGTTACGTTGGAAGCGGTGGCCTGAGAACCACTGTATAAGTTTGGTCCGAGGTATACAACCCCAGGTGCTTGCCATTACACAGTGTTCCAGGCTTTCAGGTTTGAGTTCACAGGACAAAGGACCGTTCGAACCTAGATCACGCCGTTACTCTTTTGTCCGCTCTATTCAAACCAGTAAATGAAAATGGATGTTTCGAATCATAACGGTAGTAAGTAATCGCCGAAGAGAACCAAATAATGCGTACAACGATTTTGGATGATGACCTTTCCTACAAATAGGCTTCTTTGTCAACCATCCGGGTATTGGACAACTTGGAAGTCGCCCGATTTTCCTAGCACACGTTTAAGACAGTGAAAGTATCTGTACATAAAAAGTAAACATTGATTGCAAGTGCAGAAACTGAGCAAACGACTAACCTGGCGGGAATGGCTCATGTAGCATGCGGGCAAAAGTATGTGCACTGCAAGGCGGCCAACGGTGTTGTCAGGCAACACGGAACAAGTGATTCAGATAATTCCATCGTTACCTTAGCTTACTTCAGAAAACTCTTTTTTTAGGAACATTCCAAAAGAACTTCCTCATGACTTTTACAAGGTTTGCGTTAGCACAACCAATTGGGAACTGAACTACCACGGCTGGTATTGTGCTTCAGTATGCAATAATAATGACACTACAGCTTTGCACATCTCCGATACAACAAACAGCCAGCTAATTTCCAAAACGTTCCAAGTTTAGGTATACAGTTAAGAAATAGAACAGGACATGCAATTGATAAGCACCCCGAATATACTCAATAATTTCGAAATTGGGCGGAATCTAGGGGAAACAATCATGTGTTGAGGTTCCGCATGAAACGTGAAAGCTAACATCCATGAACTGGTTATCGAACCCCAGAGAAAAACAATACGGATTGTCTAGAAAAAACGTTGTGACTAATGACTCACTGGGAGACAGAATTGTTCGAAAGCCGGTTTTATATACTTAAAGTAAGTATCCAATACTAGTTCAAGAGAACGTCCTTTGCTCGACACATCGCTTAGAACTAAGGAAAAAGAATGGTTAGTGGAGCTAGTGCCCAAACACACACGCACGCACATACCTTTTCGACACAATCGTGTGTCTGCATCAGACTCGATGAATATTTTCAGATGAAACATGTCCCGAATTTCTTCCTGGTAAAAAGTTAAGATGCCCTCGACAATAACCACATCCACGTCTGGTGGAATCTCTTGCACATCCTGACAACTGTGCGAATGGGAGGATGAGAAGGCTTGGAGAACTACTTTGAATGTGCTGTGCAATCGCGGGGCTTTATCGTGACTTTTTCTCGCTGTTTGATTTTTTGCAGAACATTTAACAAGTGTTTGAAATCAAACGAATCTAAAAGTGGAATTGAACAGACGGAGCGCATAGAGTCAATATGGTGGGAAAGTAGAGGATACATGCCAGGAAACAGCTAGTTTTCAGCATTACAGAACAACAGAACGTACAAAGTGGCTCTAAAAACGAATCTACTCCACGAAGGTTTGCGGGTACAAAGATTATGGAAGATTTTCGTTTGGCAGACGCTGACCTGACCACATATTGCGAGATAAAACCATCGGTAAAGTGACCAGTTGCAAGTAATCATTGGTTTGTGACGAAGGACACTCAGTGCTTCATCTGTGTCAAAGAGCTCGCAACAAACACATAAACTTCCGAATCTACAGATTTGTTGTGGAAACAGTTAATATCAGTTCCATGTTGCAAGCGTTTCAGCGGAACACAGGCAAGACCACTTTGCAAGATAGACTACAGGACAAAAGTGATGTGTGTCAACATCCGTCTCACGCCAAGGAAAAGTTAACTTTTGAAGGGATCCTATGACGACCGATATCCTCCGCGTGTATCTTCTGCGCGAACGAAACGCTGTCCGCTTGCTAAGAGGAGATAGTGAATCAGTCGAGTTAAAAAAACATTAGGATAATATGGTTTTTATAATTAGGCCTATGTTAACAGCTTGATGCACTGTTCAGAGGCGGAAATTTAAATTTGCATTCAAAAACACATCACTTATAAAAGGTAGCAACCTATTTGTGAGTTAATTTTGCTGTTTGTCTTATAATAAATGATGTCGGTGGATTTGTGCAGACGACGTGAGCACTTGCAATTTTCCACATGAAAGCCGCTAAAGGCTGTATTTACTTGCAAGCCTGAAAGATGCAACAGTTGATAATCAAGGGTCTATTTAATTCGTGTCCTTCGGGCGTTACGTGATTGTTGAACCATTTCGCGAGTTCTTGTAACACATCGTTTAGCGACAGTGGACAGGAACGATAAAACCGTAATCAAACGAACAAAAGCGGTCTGAAGAGAGGCTCAGTGACACGGTGGAATGGATTGCATGTGAAAGCCATCGATAGTGTAATGAACTATTTACAGCATCAATGATTGGATACATGAACACACTAGGGATCACATGTGACAAAAACACCACTTGCTTTGTGCATGAAAAACCACAGGAGGACGTCCGAAACTGGATTACTTCCTGATCACATACGGACAAAGTGGATAATGTAAGGTGAACATCATCCTACATAGCAATGTAACTTCCAGCAGTGTGTGACAGCACCCGTACTGAGATAATCGGTAGTCCCAGCAGCCTTTTGGACATAACAGTAAAAACAGGTCAAAGAACCCGCGCGTAAGAAATGTTACAGTATATACCGTTTACACGGATGATCGGATCGTTTACCAGTTGCTCTCAAACTGCCAACTGCCAATAAGATTTCATCCGAGACAAGTGTCATAAAATCCTCGAAAATGACCAATACATCTATGTAGTCAACAAATTAATTTAAGGTAACATCTACAGTTGTTCAGTGCTGATAACCGATCCAGAACAGTTTAAAAGACTTTGAGGCATATTTCGTTCCCCATGCTAATAACGTGCCAAAAACACAGACACATTTGGACTCAAACGTACGTTTGCGGACACCTGATGCATTTACCGGAAGAGCACTGTATCCAAAGTTACAGACGTTGACTGTTGACGCAAGTCCTTATACACTTCGGTCAGTTAACAATGAAAATGGAAACAGCTTGAGGAACACTCAGAAAAATAGATGTCTATTCGGGAAAAGTGATAACAATTCACTGTCCCAGTTAAGCGTCTGAAAGTTGATTGTGTATGAGAACACTCGACAGCTCACAAGTGGCCCAGCACTACAAGTTGTTTTAAAAGCATTCTAGAACACTATAAGGATGGGGTTTTCAATAGAAATAAAAGGCTTAGTCATATCGCGAATCCTGAAATTAGAACGGGGTGAATTAGTAATCGTAATCGATAACTAATGAGGCAAAAAAACTCCGAACGTGCAGGCAATAGACAGAAATTATAATAAACCAACTAATCAGCCCAAAATGATTAAAAAACGGTTAAAAAAACACTTCCAACTCATCAGAAGTTATGTACACTCATCTGCTAGAAAAGTGAATCTTTATCAGGTGTTGAAGTGGACACTGACAAACAAGAACAAGAAGCAATTCCCATATGGAAAGATTTAGTCAGAATAAGTTACAAAACAGACCGTTGAAGTAGTCGATAGCAGTTGCATGTGGTTGCACAGCCAACCCTGATGACAATACAAATGGTACCAAATAAAACATATGAATCGACTGATCACAGAATTTTATGGTGATCAGTACGGAACCTGAATAACAAAATGTAGATGTCACTGGAGCCGCTAAGTGCAAACGATAATGAAAAGCTCGTTGCGCCGACTGAGATGACCGTCGGATTTCGTATCATCAAACGGCTGTCATACCTTGAACAATAGCCATGAGTTCATAACTATAGCAAAATCAAGTGATCCAGTTGAACAGAGTAATTTCATCCAGTAACATGCATGATGCATTATGGTAGAGGCTGGACAGCACGGAGATCAATGAGGTTCACGTGGGAACAATAGTCCGTTCCTGCATGCTTGAAGCATTTAACATAAATTAACTGGCATACTCCGTCTCAAAAGTCCGAGTATTGCTATGGAGATCTCAAGGCGGGTAATCATTAAATAACGCAAAACATGCCAAAGCGTGGCAAGTCGTGTAACGGAACAGAGTACACAAATGTGGATGACGGTCCAAGTGTGAAAAATGTCGAGACACAGAAGGCCACGTCGGTTAAAACGGATTGGAAAGAGCTAGAGATAAACCAAGATGATCGGACCAGCCATTTCAACGGTTGAAAATAGAACAGAAAAACTGAGAGGTAGCTGGACACTTTTTATTTACCTCATTGATCGGATACATATCCCATTAAAAAAATGTATGAGTGCAAACACAATTAATTCGCAAAGTTTGTATACCGTTTAGAATTTTAAAAGGTGCTGAGTACATCGAATAGTGTTCGCACATATAACAACCGACCGGCGCAAGATGCGAGGTTAACAAAGGATGAAGTGACAAAGAAATGAAGGTGGGTCGGATTCCGTTCCTCAGCTTCACAGAGTCGATAAGTGGAAAGGCTGGAGAAGATGACGGCCCGCTGGGTACAGCGAAATGAATGATGTTTGATTGAGTTGTGAAATGAGTCTAATTAATGAAGTGGGCGACAATAACCGTAGACGAAGCCATGGTCTTACATTCTAGCTACTTAATTACTAAGTGGACGCACTTGACGTTGAATGCCTGAGCTTGTACGTAGGCTTTTGGCTAGTACAGCCCACCTATTCTTCTCTTTCGCTTTTCTGTGGTGGTTTGATATCTTCATGGTTGTACATTAGCTAACCATCAATGTAGATTACTGAGAAATCGCAGTCTTCGACCGCGCTGCTGTTAGTGATGACGATGATAGTGAGGATGGCCGTGAAGTGATGCAATCTGAACCACGTGCCATCGTAAAGTGAACGCTCAACCACTTTCGCTTGTGAGTAATGATCAGGTTGCCCGATCGCCTCGAGAGGAGACACAGTTACTGTCTGTTAACTCCAATCGATGACCCCTCGACTAGGACTTCTCTCCAAGTTGAAATCACAGAAATCATTGACTTGTTGAGCGGTATTTTGATTGCTGATGAGTAGTCCAGGTACTGATGAGTAGTAGTGGTTGAGCGTTCACATATGATAATTCGGTCGTGCCTAATGTGAGGTCAATGGCGCAGTGGTCAACACGGTTGCCTCATGAAAGCGTGGCCGGAGTTCTAGTCCCGGCAGTGGCAAGGATATGCACTACTGACGAGCTCTAATGAGAGCGAAACTCGAGTCTAGTGCTTCTTTTCGAAAGGGGCCGACTGGAAGTCTATGGGAATGCGACAGCTGCGATCAGGAGGTATATCAAACGCCTCCAATTTTAACATTAAAAGTCTGTGATATACGAAGTTGAAGGTCTTCCTAAAGTCTAAATAGCACACCTCAACATATTCTCCATCGTCCAACCGTACAGTGGTCAAGGCAAGGTCGCTTGCTTACAATAGCCATGCTGCTGAGCCGTCACCAGTCTATACTTAGTGACGTGTTGCGCTATCTTGTCCCTTAAGATCCGTTCAAGCACTTTCAAGACAACTGACGTAAGGCTCACAGGCCTGTAGTTTGAGGACCTCTTCCCTACTGCCCCCTTTGTGTATCGGTGTGACAGCGGCTACCTTCCAGTCCGCGGGTAGTTTGGCTTCACCAAGCGATTTACTAAATAGACTAGCCAACAGAGCAACTAATACATTACCAAGTGGTCTTAGAATTCCCAGATGACAGTCATCTGGACCTGCTGCCTCGTGACATTCAGCTTACCCAACTGACCCCGAACCTCTCCAGTAGTGACTACCACTTACTCCATTATGGGTAAATCAGGCATGGAGTCAATGGGAGCCGCCGCCCATTGTGCGCATCTTCTCAAAAACTGAAACAATGCCTGGACCTTCGCTTAATTAGCGGACGCATCCTCTCCTTGGTCGTTACAGATACATCCAACAGACACTCGGATGGAGGCTTTGGATTGAACGTAACTGTAATACGCCTTTGGGTCTTGCTTGACTCATTTGGTCAAGTTCCCCTCGTATGCTAGTAGGCACTCCCATTGAACCTTGCTGTCCCTGCATTGCGCACATCTGTACTCCAGATGACACTTATGTCCGACTGTGTGTACGAATCTCTCCCAAGCCTTACGCCTCATGGTTTGAACCTTGCGCTCTCCGAGCTTCCACCACGGTGATTTTCCGCGGCGAATAACCACCCTCAGGGGACAAAGTTAACAGCCAATTCCAACAAATTGGTTTTGAGCTTGGCCCAAATTATCTCAACATCGTTATCCTCCCCATGTTCGGCCATGCTTTTAATTCCGCCTCACTGATCATCTTGTCAGTGTTAATTCCCCTGTAGGCCCGACGCCACTTGTCTGGATGTTTACCGTTAGTTTATACGAATGTCAGCTCAATGACCTCATGATCGCTTCGATCAACAGGAGGTCTAACCTCGAGGCCGCCTACTTCATTCGAGTGCTTAGTTATCAACAGGTCCTGCACTACTGCGCTCTGGCCAGACATTCATCGGGTGTGTTGATTTACGTGTTGAACCAAGGCCTTGGTGTGTAGGAATTTAAGAAGAGATTCACCGAACGACCCTCTCGGTGCATGCTCCTCTATCAGCCAACTTCCGGTGCGTTGAAATCTCCAAGGAAAAGGATCTTCTGCGCTCGGCATGCATGATCACTCAATGCTGCCAACAGCTCATCATCCTCGGAATCTGTCGTCAATGGACTCCTACAGATGCACGCCACCAACACTGTTACGTTCAGCAGTTTCACGAAACAAACAACCACTTGCACGTTGGGTGTTATAAGTGCCCTGCCAGACCGTTGTTCGTGATGTTGAGCCACTAGAAGCAAGGACTCTCCTCCAGTCCTTCCATCCTGTCGATCCGCCCGGTATATACAATATCCGGGTGGACAGAGGTTTTCAATGCCCATCTTCGGCTTCAGCCATGATTCAGTAACCGCTATGAAATCTGCATCTGTGGTGACGGCTCGGAGTTCTCCACACTTGTTCCCACACGCTGCACGCGTTAGTGCAAACCACAAGTAGTCTCCCCCCCCCCCACCCTCCTCGGCAGTAACTCGAGACAATGAGATGAAAGGAGCTCAGACTCTACGTCCGATACCTTACCTTATTTTTTTGGAGGAGTTGCGATCAACTGCTGTAGAGTAACCCGGCCCTCCGAGGCGACGTCTACTTTAACAGATTTTCTCGACGTGCAGACTGGGTGAAGGTAAAACCCTAGTTAGCTTTCCCGCTGAAAACACTACATCCTTCCTCGTTTTAGCTGAGTTACCTGGGGTTACTATGATCTAACCTTTGGTAGTCTCTGATGGTCCCTGCAGCTGACAGGAAACTGTCTCTATGTCGAGGGTTAGCAAACTCAATCAACAAAGGTCTAGGTTTGCGGATAGTCGAGACAGTCTTCTTCTGCCATTTCCCCAACCTCAAAACTTTCTTAACCGTCACATGTTTTAGAATCTTTACGGTTCATAACAAGTTGACCACATGGTATCACATGACACGCTCTTGTTGGCGGCCTTCTCATTACCGGTTCTGGTATCCCAGTAACCATCACGTCCTCTCTAGGCTACCTCGCAAGCTTATTCTAATCCCGCGAGGGTCCTGTCCACGAAGCACATACCCATCTGTAGTGACCGAAGGATCCCTGCCTATTCATCAACCCTCTGTTGAAGAGCTGTCAAAGCATCCAGTACGTTCACCCTCTTTGCACTGGGGCATACGACCTACTACAACAAAGAGCATATTGGCCGAAGATGAAAGAGGATGTGACAGCTTACGTGCTTGCATGCCAGCAGTGTCAGTTACTGAAAGGCGACAATCGGGGAGCCCAACAGCCCTTACAGCCAATACCAGTCTCCGAAATCGGTGAACTCTGGTCGATGGATCTTATGGGCCCATTTCCACTGAGTGCCCGCGGTAACCAGTACGTTCTGGTCATGACAGAACACTTTACCCGTTGGATCGAAGCGACTGGCGTCCCGGATCAAAAAGCATCTACGGTGGGAGACATGGTGATGAAGCACATCGTAGCGAACCACGGTGTACCAAAGGCGATCTTGACGGATCAGGGACCATGCTTCGAAAGCGAGGAGTTTCGAACACGCTTGCAACAACTGGGAATCAAACGCATCCGAACGACACCATATCACCCGCAAACAAATGGGCTAACTGAACGTAACAACCGAACGGTCAAAGAATGGTTATCAGCCAAAGGAGGCGACTGGGAGTCGGCGTTGCCACTGGTGTTATTGGCCCACCGGGCGTCTGTCCAGGCGAGCACGAAGAAATCTCCATTTCAATTGATGTACGGTAGAACCTCGACTTCCGGTGGAATATGGCCAGAGTGCAGCGATTCCATCAGGAAATTGGTTGCCGAGAGGGGAAGAGCCAAACGAAATCTGAAAGCATCGCAGGCACACACAAAGGAGCAATCCGCAACGCAACGGCTCGGCAAAACTAGAATGTTCAACCTCGGAGAAAGGGTGAAGTATCGAGATCATCGGAACACGGGTGCCAGCGGCCCAGGATCAAGAAAACTTCTGCCTAAATGGAAAGGTCCGTATTTGGTAATTTCCAGACGAGGCCCAGTATACATGATTAAGCGGTAGTGAGTTATCAGTGGCAGGAAATGCTGGCGCGGCGAACCAGATCAATAATCCGGGAGGCAACACTGCGTCGGTCGGAGAGGATTCGTCAGCAGATGCAGAGGAACCAAGGAACCTCAGAAGGGGAGGAGTGTTGTATAACAGGCAGTTTCGTTGTGAGTAGTATACTACTCACAAGCGACATTCGGGAACAAAAGGACAAGCCTCAACGCCAGGAAGACGACGGACCAGAAGCGACTATCGGAATAGTGTGTACGCGCTATGGGAGAAGTGCCACCAGGGCGAATGACAACGTACTGCTACCCAATGTGTGTGAATGCACGTCAGCCGTGCAAATGAGTGTACGTGTTCGTGGTCCCATGTTTAACATAACCTGTACGGGAGTTCGTGTAATAAACAACTTTGCAGGCAAGCGTCTTTTGCGGTCACAACATTAGTACCCTTTTCAAGTAAACGAAATGAAATAAGAGGCAACTGGGTATAATCATTTAGAACCGACATCCACTAAGTCTTATTGGAGATACAACGAAACAACCAATACAGTAGCCCACCTGAGTCCTTTTCTTCATCGTATATCAAGATGCCTTAGAGCAATTCTTACTCATCGCCTCCTGCACCTTCGAATGTCGTTGATAAATGGCTGATTTCCAAAGAGGAGGTTGCTCGAACCTCGCTGGCACCGTCAAAAGTGAATGGATCCACAGGGTTGATGAGTGACTGTGCCGGAAATTTGAACGGTTTCCGATAAATTTTGTATAACAGAAGTAATTGGACGGTTCTCGTCAGAAACTTGAGCCTTGTTCACATGCGTAATCCCGATAATGAGTATCCTCCGCTCACGCCAGAAAATCAAACAGCGCGAAGGTTCGCAACAGCAGGCAGTTGGCGTCCAGGCACGTTGATACGTTGTTCCGCCAATTCCGTAGTACACGTTCGCCTCCCAGGTAAGTGAGTTGTGGTAATAGATTTTTTAGTGTACACAGCAATAGAGCATCTGTTCACCGATTAGCTTGATTACAGATTTACGTACATCGGCGAAGGCGTCCACATGACTGCTGCAGTCGTAATTATGGCACAACATACCGAACGTAATCGATTTTATGGAAATACTTCGTAGTTTCCAAAACGTGAAAAACTACCTTCGTAACTAGGTAATATTTTACCGGGTTGTGTGACGGGAGTGCAACAGCATAAACAAGTCCCAATATAGCACATAACCTACGGTGCATTGCGGCAGTTGCGCGCTGTGCGAAGAACAGCGGATTCAGAAGAGAAAATCCCTGCAGGTGAGTCGCTCCCCTGTAACATACATCTCTTGTGGGTTCAAGGAAAATTCAGTGTCTTTCTGTCATCTGCATACCGGCATCTTCATCCCATTTTCGAACGGCCGCCACTCACATTTTCAGCCAATTACCATGATTTCTAGTGCTACGGACCACTTGCCCGCCTCTCAGTTAGTCGCTGCCCAGGCGATTCGACTGTTGCACCCTTAACTAATGTGCTTGTATCTGCGTTATCTGGCCTGCCATTTGAAATTCAACTTATAGAAAATAGTTTAAACCAGTCCATCGTGTTTCCGGTATGTCAAGCCTTTGATCAGCTGATGGTCTGCGAACGTGCGTGCCCGCAATCATAAACAAATGGGTCGATGGGATGGTGAGAAGACGTGAGATTTAAAGATGGTTTATGAGGAGTGTCAACTGTTGCGGTTAGACGCTCGGGTCGATTGCTGCATGGGAGGGAAGCTGTCGCGGGAGGCGCAACTAGCTTTTCAATCAGTTCAGTCGGCCTCATCCTTCATGACCGTCGTGGAGGCGCAATATGTCAACCAAATGATAATAACGACATGAGCACTGTGGATAAAACGACGAACCTGGCCGATGGATGTTTATTCCAGATGGAGTGCTCCTGTCGCTATTATCATTACCATTATATTATTATATTATCATTATCATTATATACATAGGCTTTTGGACGTGCCTCCCACCCACGTTGAAGTACTCCGCCGAGTGTTGGAATACTCACACCTCCGGTTTGATCATCCACCACGCTTTTGGTGCATTACACCTTAAATCCGGTTTGTGCTCGGCCGTGCGCTGTTTCAAACAAGAACGGCGTTGATGCAAAATAAATACTAAATAAAGATCTTTAAAAATTTTCCTTCTGCTCAAATCATGCTCACGGTCCAAGCGGTCAAAACTGCTATGGTCATATAAAACAGGCTCGGTTATTTCGCGGGTTTCTGACAAAGTGCCGGCTACATTTAGTGCACATCTGAACCTTGTGGTCCGAAGTATGCGACTGCGTCCGTTTCGGACAAGGGCGACAAACTTTTAGTTCCAGTTCTTGTCGCCGTCTCAGTCCAGTCGGTGTGGAATGTGTAGTCTGAGTGTTGACAGAGAACCAGCCAGAGAAAACGTACCTTCGTTCGGATGCAGAGTGTGTTGCAACGAGTGTTTCGGTGCACGAATAGCTCTATTAGCGAACCTGTACCAAATCTGTTTGCAATCGAACCGATTATGACGCTCCCGGCACCAACTGCGTTGTTTTATGATCCCTCGTGACATTGAGATAACGAGTGTGTCAAACGGTGAGCTGAACATGAGAAACGGAGCCATTATAGCTTCTGACTATGAGTACGTTTTATGGTTACATTTAAGTTGAAATAAAATCGGCTTTGGCGAGTTTACCGGTATGCAGAGGTGTTTCTATTGTTCACCAGTTAGCACCAACGTTTGTATGAAACTGTTTCTCATTGGTATGAAGAGCTTGATAACAGCATACTCATTAAAAAAAGGAATTTGACGTTGACAAATGTGTGACTAACACACGATTGTACCATATAATCCCGCTGTATTGGTGGTATAAAATAGCGTGCGCTCCAGTATAATGGATAGCCTCGCAGCGGCGTCCAGTTTGTCCGCACGTACACATTGTTACGTCTGTCACCCAATCTTCGTGAGCAACGCAGGCTTGCACGTTGTTCTTTTTTTTAATTGAAGGTCGGTCGCTTCACCCATTGGAGGCGTGGACAGTTTCATTGCAAATAGCTTCATGGTATCCGCCAGCGGATGGCAACGAAGAACAGCCTACATCAGCTGGTTCCCATCAAAAGCGGGCAGTGGGTGGACGCTCAGCGATACCTACGCTACAGCCTTGCCAAATAGTTGGGAATCAAAGAACAACGTGATGTTTTTGTACTTTATTCAAATGCTTTCGGTAAAAAAATGTATCCGTCTCCGCATCTTTGCGACACTCTCCTTGATTCGACCTCGTAGTCTCCCAATCAGAAAAGCTGCGTGTTTTAAGCCTTTTAACCCTCAGCATGTCTGACGCTTCCAGATCCAGTCCCGATCGTGTGGGTGCACAACTGAAGGTAAACCGTATACCTTGACTCCACTGGTTTCTCCGAATACAGCACAACCGTTATTGAAGTGATTAAACTGTTTGTTATGGTTTGTTTTGTATGCTCTTTTTAAGTTTAGGAAATCTGAGGATCATTCAGACTGTTTTAACCGGCGTTATTTGGTCCACAGACTAAACGTAACTCAGTGATAAACGTGGGTTTCCTCGGACACATTCAACAATCGTATTCGACGGGTAAAAATTCAGTATGTCAGACTAGGTCCAGATAAAACAGATATACAAAAACGGATATACCCTATCCCAATTCGATTAGGATAAATTTAACTGTTTGGTAAGCGTGACTTCGGTGATTGTTGGATTGGAAACGTTCGCATATTCTAATTTCATTTGGACTTATTGGTGTAAAAATTGACTGAATCACCGTCACCCAATCGTGGATTTACATTAACGGGAATGAGAGGTGCAACTTCACTGTCAACCAACATAGCGGTTAAGATCAAAACTGGATACATTACTGGCTTCCTCAGTAAACCAATACTTCTGCTCTAAACAAAACAGTTCGGATGATTACGCTCGTCAATAGCTTTGTACAAAGAAAATAGATTTACAAACAGCGAGAAAAATTCCCCGCTGCCGTGTTCCAGAAGCGTGACCACTTTGAAGTGTTCCCGATGGCTTTTAGTCGTTTCAAAGGTCGAGTAGATTTCGTTCAAAGAATATAAGAAAACGTCCAACATTTACTACTACTTCCGAACCGTAAACAGAACGGATATGGGAAAACATATTGTGCGTTGTGCTGATGCTCATTATTAAGTAATTCCTTGGTTAAGCCACAACGAGTTAAAAACCAGAGTTATCGGTTTCGCAACGTTTCGACCCTCTCGGAGAGCCTTTATCAAGCGATTTAAATCAGAAAATTTACAAGCTTCAAATGAAACAGTCATCAACTGGCACATGTTAGTGTGTTTCAACTGCGGTGTGTGGACAGGCTACCAATAGGATGTATGGGTTCACGGTTCACCTGAGGTCACCACGTGACGATCCTAGGTGCGAACAAGGATAGAGAGTTAATGATAAATGGATTGAGAATAACACAACGTTATGAGCAAGTTGTAATACTCTACGTTTCAACCACCTCGGGTGGCCTTCCTCAGGAGTGTTGTGTACTTGTGTGTGTAAGTATGCGTTTAATCTGCATGCGTGTAGACTAGCTGGGATAGGGGTGGGTGACAGGAATGCCGCAAACCTCTCCTACGTGGTCACTGTTGTTCACCCAGTAAATCATGCCAAACAACTGACAATTCCAAGCCATCGGATCGATTCACCGCCTGTGGTGTATTAGCGATCAGCAAGGCTTCTGTCAGTAAGCGTTCTTTGTGGTTACGGAAACCACTTTTAAGTACCGTCGGATGGTCGAAGTCAACTTGATGTTGGTTGAGGATTGCGTGTGCTGCAATGGCTGAATCATGTTCTAATTTCCAGAGTTGCTGAGGGTCGGTAGGAGGTTTCTTACGTGTTCTTTGGTGCGTACTTCTAGCTGCCGGGCGGTCTGTCCAATGTAAGAAGCTTGACAATCCTTACATTTAATTGATAAACAGTCTGATTGCTCCAGAACTGTTCGTGTGTTGGTGGCTTTAAATGCCACTCTTATATTGTGCTGATTGAGGACCCGTCTAAGGTCCTCCGATGTATTCCTTCTGTACGGAATAACGGCAGTTGACAGCCAATTTCTGGGCTCGTTGATCTTGTTACCAGGTAGCTCCCGAATTGGACGTAAAATCTTGTCACAATAACCATTAGCTTTCAGTGTCGACTTGACAATCTTATATTCTTTCGATCGCTCTTCCTCGGAACTGGTTAATAACAAGGCTCTGCGAAACAAACTGGATGCAACTGCTTTTCTTGGTGCGCGTGGGGTGTTCTGAGCTGAAGGAAAGGTACCGATTAGAATGGGTGTCCTTTCTGTGCACGCCTGTGTCCAGGTTACCGTCTGCTCTTCTGCGTATTCTGCAGTCTAGAAAACTCAGTTCATGGTCACTGATTCGCGCTCAATCGTAAATTTGATATGCTGATGAAATGAATTTATGTGTTCCATGAATTTCTCAATAGTTTCTGTACGCATCACCGCCGACGTATCATCGACATACCTCCGCCAAAGTCTAGGTAAGTCGGGAAAATTGAACAGCAACTTTTCTTCCAAATCTTGCATGAACAAGTTGGCAACCGTGTCACCCACCCCTATCCCAGACGTTCATACTCACGCATGCAAATTAAACGCATACCTACAGCAACACACACAGTTACACATTAACTCTCTATCTTTTCGCAACCTAGGATCGTCACGTGGTGACACATCAAGTGAACCGTGAGCTCATACATCCTATTGGTAATCTGTCTACACACAGCAGTCGAAACACACAAACATGTGCCAGTTGATGATTGCCTCATTTGAAGCTTGTAAATTGTAAATTTCCTGATTTAAATCGCTTGATAAAGGCTTTCCGAGAGGGTCGAAACGTTGCGAAACCGATAACTCTGGTTTTTAACTCGTTGTGGCTTAACCAAGGAATTACTTAATAATCCAACATTTGCTGTTCAAAACCTAGCTCCGTGCTCAAGCATGCGCGACGTCCGATGTCTGACAATCCTCGTGGTGAAGTGTAGTTGAAATAAGTTGAGTTGGTTTCGGTCAGCAAGGAACGCTTGTGACAATGGTAAAAGATCAGCGACAGGTGAATGGGCAGTTTACGTGTAATGCAGACTGACTGAATGCAATGTTTCGGGAGGTTCCCGATAGTTTTCAGCATCCGGTTGGCTTGTATAAAAAAATTCTGTAACGCTTCAGTTTCCTCTGGATGTGTTTAACCTTACCAGCATTGTCAACTACCAGGCTGTAATTTATGTTTTACATTCGAATAGTCTCATCTTTTATCATGTTCACTGCAATATTGCTAATTAAGGAAACAACGTGACGAGCAGGTTTTCGAGATCTCAACATCAGGTCAGTACATATGAAAACTGCAGTCTGGGAATGTAAGCACTAGTTTCTAACTGGAAACCGCTTGTCACTTGTGATTGAGGAATATGAAGCCAACATAAATTGGTCGCTGACACTAGAAAGCTAAGGGCTACAAAAATATTCTTTTCGGGCGCACAGTTTTGGATTACGTGACCGAATCGCAATCACCTCAGCCTTCGCCAGACAGTGTTGTTGGACTGAGCTTTGTAGGCGATCTTGAAAGACTCAGCCGGGTTAACCGTGTGGCACATGTCTGCCAGGTGAGCGACAATTGCGCTACTTACTGACTTTCGTACTCCAGTTCACAACCAGGCGAACTATGCCCTCTTATTCTCTAGAATAATTGCTTCGTCGTACGCTCAACGCATTCTATTGTACAACAGCAGGTAAATGAGTATTGGGCTTGGATAATCAATCTGTCCTTCAGACGGGGAGGCATGAGTGAGCAGGTGGGAAGCTGACAGTAAACCGTAGCTGCTGAAAATGTTCGACGAAGTGCGGTACGTAAGCGACGACTGAGCAATTCTGCAAATGAATTGCCTTTACCGTAACCAGTTGGAATCTCACTGTTCTGGGTGTCATATTGTTCGAGGCGAATTCATCTTCTCAAAACATGTTGGACACAACTTTTGAGTCTTAATCAATCACAGCCCTCGAGCAAATTTTTTTTGCTCTGTTACTGAGACAGCGAAACAGATTGTGGTCTTGTTTGACCTGCATAAAACTGGCCGAATGCGCACACTGTCTGCTGCACGTTGTCTTATGGTACACAGCTGGCGTTAACTGATCGTTAGGTTAGGTTTACGTCAAGAGAGTGAAAATCGTTGCTCGACTCAGCCTCTGAAGTGAGGTGAATGGAGTTGTGTGCTAGACTGAACGCGACAAGAACACTGGATAGCTGCAATGAATTATCGATGATGGCGAAAATATCTTTCACGTGACAACGATAGAGGTTCATGTCACTAACTGAGATACCGCGCTACTCGTTCTTGAGCTTTCCCATATATACATCGGCAAGCAATGCAACAAGTAGGGATACTGTAGCTGCACCGTCTGATTGCTAAACTTAAATTGAACGTTGAACGTACATCACGATAGAGCCGCGGGTGGGAATCAGACATTAACATTTGATCTCTCCATATACTCGCAGACATAGGTGGTGGATTCAGTAAGAGAAATGTTTCTAAATAGCAAATTTACAAAAGGAGATACTGTGCACTCATTACAAACATTTGCATCCTTTACATTCTCGACAAAGTCTATACTAGCAAGTTTGTCGACGAACTGGCCCTAGAACCTCAACCAACCATTTGTCAACCGCATGGTACAGTGAGTTGCACAGATAAAGGACTGGTCTCGTTGGACGATCTTGCTAATGAATTTTTGGTGACCCATGCAAGTGTGGCATTACGAAGCACATGAGTTTTAGACAGTTAGATAGCATGCGTCTGTGAAAAAATCAGTAATGATCAGTCAAAGATTACTACTATATTTGACGGTCACCTTCACTAAATCCTCAATGTAAGATCGAGTCGTTTTGTAGCATGCCTCAACCAGTACATCCGACAACCGAAATATACCTTCAAAGATCCCGCGTTAGCTGACTATACAACCTGGCTAGCCCCGGATACGTTCAATTGGAGTGGTGTGCGGTGGTCAAAATGGATTGAGCATATCGGTGCTTGCCAAGAATTCTATCGCTCCCTTATGTGTGTGGTGTTGCACTGGCTCTACAGAAACCAGTCACTCGAATTGAAAACCACCTCCATGATTTTACAATACATTCACCGGATTTTCAGGGGTTATTCATCCACTTTCCCAGTACTCGAAACAACACCAGCCCGTATGTCGATGGACTCAACGCTACCGTGAATCACACGTGGTGAGAACAACCTGCCCTCACTACACTTGGATACAACCTTAAATATGTGTGTATAGACCCCTATGATCAATTTTCACGAATCACTACAAGTGTTTATCCTCTCTGATGGCGGCTCTAGGTCAACAGCATTCTCGTTAATCTCCTATCACCTGACTGCAAATCGTTAAAGCTTGGCCAATCCACTGGCTTGAATTATCCTCTCGAAGAAGATTCGTGGCTTGCAACTCTAGTTTTTATAAAAGACATTATGTGCACATGTAGCAACCAGCTTAAATACCGAATCGACCGGATCAAAAAAGCTATTGTTGCGTACGACTCACCTCGGACCATGGTACAAGTTTCACATGAAAACTAACTTATGAACACTACACCGAACTGACGTACAGAGTCACGAAGGACAATCAGTAGATGAATGAATGTACACATGTTCGAGTGGGGAACACTGTTAGCAAAGTCCATGGGTCCATAGGGTTTGTATGGAAAGACTATTTCAGAATGAACAGTGTAGTAATGAATCATTCTCACAATTGATTCAAACAATTCATTCACATCAGGGGTTTGAAAACTACGACCCACAATTTCCAATATAAAATGGTACCGATGATAGGCGGCACTAATACATATGCCAGCAGCACTTCTCATAAATTCATACGAACGCGACTGACTGATGCGCACTTAGATAACTTTCCGAATCTAGCCCCGTCCGGTTTGTCACCAGACATCAAATAAACGTCGCAAACCAAGCAGAACCAAGTATCACGCTGAAGTGTTTCATACACGGCCTCATTGGTCGCTTTGACAGGCTAATCCAAACACCTACGCTACCACTCATATATCGATGAACTGTCATAAGATCTATACATCACAACAAATCTGTTGAATCTAACTGCTTTCTCGGTTGCCGTTTCATAGATCTCGGTTATCATTTGTCCCTTATTTTAGCTTTCTCGAACCGTTCATGCTCAATCACTTGTTGTCTGTCCCTAAACCGAGCGGATCTCTTGGTTCGAGCAAAGGTCTCTATGACGAAGAATTACTGCCGGAACCTTTGCGAAAGTTTCTTGGTTCTCGAACGGAAAATGCGAACAATCAGTTGGGCCCGTCGAATGATGCGACGACTGCTTCCTTGGAAATTGAATCACAGGGCCGACTTGCTTCATGGTTTTCTCAGTCAGATTCCTGACCCTTTAATGCCGAAAGGCCTATCCCGTCGACAGCGTATTATGGGCTTTATCGTCTGTTTGCTTGTTGCTTCTCTCTGCCTTTGCTTGGCTGTGGTATTTTTACCACTCCTTACTACTCCGTTTGGAATGCGTAAGTACGCTTTACTTCACTCGTTAGGCAGCCTGTTGATGCTGGCAAGTTTCTCATTTCTCTGGGGTCCGTGGAACTATATGAAGAGTCTTGTCACATTGGATCGCCTACCGTTCACGGTGTTGTTTTTTCTCAGTCTCTTTGTTGCCCTGTATGCTGTGTTGGTTTGGAAGAG
>LOND01001203.1:77418-89681 GCA_014220965.1 Paragonimus kellicotti | reverse complement strand
TGGGAATAATGTCTTGTTCGTCCACTCAGCTAAAAACAGTCATGGTAAACATCGACTCATATAATGTGGCTAGCTTCAACTCCAATGGATTGTTCGAAACAAATCCTGACTTGTTTCCAAGTTCAACCAACGTTTGTCTGACAGGCACACATTAGCTTTGTTTTTCCTCAACTGAAACTCAGTTCTGTATTACACAGTCGTTTAAACACTATAGATCTGTCGGACATTATTCCCCTATTCTATAACGTGTTCTTATGTCATGATTTATGAAACACCTTGTATATATACATATATTCATCTATTAAAGACCCAATGAGGTACTGCGGAATTGGTCACTGATACCTCCTAAACCCGGCTTTATATATTTTGTGTAGTATCAGTGTACAAAACTTGGGTTACAACTTCATACATTGACTTAGACTATTTGTCCATAAGAGCAACGTTTAGATATGCAGAGTAGTATGTAATTCTCACATTTGTAAATCCCTGTGAGGCACAGACAGTCAGCTCAGATGTTACGACTATTACAAGAGGAATGATCGCAGTCAGATTGAGAAAAAGATGAGTCTAATACTGTCTGAACCAATACCATCTACAATGTGTAACCTTCAGAACAATTTTCTTTTGGAACCCTGTGAAAAGTCCTTTGAAACGGAAAAGCTCGGTTCTATTGTTGGCACTTGCTACTTAAGACCAACCGTACATCCGAAGAGTAGACAACCACAATGGTTTTTCCCGCAGGTATCGTTAGAACCAAATTAACGAAAATTTGAATCCGCTGTGGATGAGACTATTTTCCATACGTAAGGATGACCTACTGTAGATAAAACCACTGGTCATGGTAGTGGATAGACAGTGAGTTTGGTTTGCAAATTTTATACTACTTGCTCGTACCGCAAAGGACTTAGTTTGGTTCCCCTTAGAACTAACTAACTGCTTGAACAATTGATAAAAGCGAAGAACTACAAAAAGTATTCTTATTGATTGTACATACGACCTCGCCTATACTCTCGATAAAAACCTCAGTAGGTTGGGTTACAGCTAACGAACGCAAAATGCAACTACACTGCGCTTACTCAGTCACACTGGATCGCTAATATTCCCTTAGCACTTTATTTACTACTTCACCCGCCTCTGTTGCGAGGTATAGATTCGCAGAATTGATCGATTGTTGTGGACTGGAGTGAAGGGACACGATCACAGATGTATCGAGGACTTAATGCGTGGCATGACCCGAGGTGACCTCACCAGACGGCACAAATTGGCTTCTTCGATCGTCAGTCACATGCTGCAGACCACCTATGTCGTCCATCCGACAAACGCCTTCACAAACCAATTATCCTTAATCCGCTCGACGAGCTGCTGGCTGCGCGCAACAAGTCAGTCCTCTGTGCACAGAAGTTATTGACCCGCACCAGGTGCTGACGAGAGATATGAAGTGGTTTTTTCATCTTTCGAAATCTGGCTTCTGATGTTGTTATTCGCTAATTTAGTTCACAGCTATGTTAGGTGAGAATAGAGAGCGTTTCCCAGGAACAGAGCCAAAACTGGAACACGTGTTAAGCAGGAGCGATGTTATCTTTGCTATAGGCATGACTGCTTTCAACCATGCTACTGTCGAATCGGTTAATAGAGTTCAGTGACATCTCTTGCAACGATTCGAACTTGTATCCCCAAACTGATTTAGGATAACACTAGACGGGAGTTGAAACCCAGATAGTTCTACTGAGGTGTAATACGTAAGATAATGTTATTTATATCAATTTACTGTGAGTTCTATGTGCGTGAACTAGATTTTTGTTTCGCACTTTCATGCCATATCTTCGTATGCCTAAATAAAATCATTTCCCTACATGTATTCTTGCGTTCCACTTGTCATAGGTGGCGTGATATGGACGGACGAATTTTGTTTTGAATGCGATGTGGTTGTTTTTGGGATTCATGGCAACAACATAATGAATTTTTATGGGCCACTATTTTGAACGCTGTTAACTTTATCCTCAACAGTTTGAGGAATAAGATTTTGGATTGTGTATTCACAAGTATCGGGTAGTTTGGAGTGTCGTTTCTATAAAATAATAAGTTGGTGAATATTCAACCTACAAATAGAATCGTGCTGATTTTCATAAGTTATATAACTGGTGCGTGTGAAGTTTGTTTTGCACTTTTAAGATTTAAGAAGATATGAAAATTTTACACAATACAAGTCTAAATATTTTTTAAAATTTACTTCTTATCATTAACAGTAGTAATAAAGTACGTCTGGGTTTTGGTTGAAGGTCAGAGAGTGTGGTGTGAGACCGTTTTACAAACTATTCATCTGCCTGGTCCTTGTGGAACATATGTGACCTCACTTTCTCAGTCACTTAGACTCAATGAGGTAGTCTGATCGTGTCAACTGACTTGCTGTGTGGACATGCATTTACAATAGTGTCGATTTTAATTTCGAGGACATAGATAGCAAAAATAGATGCTAGAATTTACGTTCCCAGTTGCTTATGGGAATCAGCATTACAGTACAGTTTAATGAATAGTGCTGTCCTGATCCTGGTGTCATTGATCAGATTTGCGTGAACATTTACAGTCTCTTCTCTGGAGTTCAGTACTCATGGTCGAGTGAACGCTTACTTTCACGTATTTTTCATATTACCGCGTTTAGTAAGAGGTTAGTGGTACAGTAGTCAGTAAGGGTGCCTCATGAGAAAGTGGCCAAAGTTTATTTCCCGATCATGGCGTGGATATTTCTCTCCTGATGAGGCATAGCAAGAGCAAATTCATGCCCGGTATTTTGCATCGTAATGGACTTGTTCGTAAAACCGCGTAACTGAGGAGTTTGCTATCAGTTTTAGGTGGTGATCAATTCATATCGACGTTTTCAATTAGCAGTAAGCCACACAATTTTAAACAAGTTTGTTGGGATTCATTATGTTATTAAACAAACGCACAGAGGCTCCTGAAAACTTTGATAGAAATAACAAGAAGCTACATTTCAAGATAATGAAGACGACTGAACTGGGGTAATAGCTTGCAAAGGAATGTCTCGTGCATCGTATTAGTCTATAAAATCAGTCTTATTCTAATTGAATCCACGTCGCGTTAGGGCATTTAAGATCGTCTTCCTAAAACACTGATAATACACACCAGTTACAGGGGCTTGCAGTATTACCATAGATTATGTTAGTGATAGCAAGTGATATTCGAATATTAGATTATTGCAAGAGACACTACTAAAAATCTAGGCACCTCTTTCTGTGGCTCATTCATTACCCCAAGCTCAACAGTGGACTTTCACACTTCACGACGAGCAATGTATCACTAACGTCTATAGTAAAACCACTGTTGTTTTTCCTATTAGTGTTTGAATAACTCCAAGTTTGTAAATTCTCTTTTGCTGGCACATGCTGATGACTGATAAATTAACCCATAATGCATAGCATAACAGACAGTGAGAAGATGGGGAGGGATAAAGGAGAATTTGCACCACTGCGTTAGAAAACAATAGCTACCATTTAACGCGACCAAGTCAGCTACAATGCATCTTTAGCACTTTTGTTATGTCACGTACTTTCTTCGATACCTAACGCCCATTTCTACTATCCGTATCAAATAATCCGAACAATTGTCTGTTTCCAAACTACACCTCAGAGAGCAAGTCAACTAGTCTGGTACTTGGGTTTTTCCATGGACATTTTGGACGTTTCACCTTTTCCCGAATACCTTTGGTTCATTTTTTGCCCTTACACTGAAATCGGTTTTGTTACCCGTACCTCGTTAATTATATGACCTTCTGAGCAAAAAGTACAAAAGGATACGATAAAACGGATTACAATACGGTACTCAATGCAACTTCCAGACAAACTTGTTAAACTTAAAAGGGCCATACATTCTACTTATCTAAAACTGCTAGGTGGTCGTGTTTGTTGAAATGTTATAGACATTTGTTCATCAGAAAGATAAAAACGATGAATCTACCACGTGTAAATGATGGGGTCTAGAAAGGATAGCCATCCCATAACAACGAGAAGGTATACAAAATTGCAGTTTACACAAAATGTAAACAAAAGATTGCTTTAGCACAGTTTTGTTGAACCATGCACGTATAGATAAGATTGCTTGGCATACGGTTTTCATTCAATGATATGCGTGGTTATTTGCCTACACTACTTTTGTCTGGGGTAAAGCGCTTTATTAGATACATGCCTGATAGTACCATAAGATTTGGTGTTAATTGAAGATCACTCAGATTTGATCGCAATTGTCACATTAAGGTAGACTATTCAATTGGCTACTTTGAAAGTTTTATAAAAGTTGAATTTTAAACAAAGATTTATGCTTGTTTGAAACTAGGTGAATGCTAATAAAGACATGGTTTTAAGTTTCTACGTATAACAAAAGATATGCATGTCAACCCACAAGTCCTCTAGTATACGCTTACTTTCCGTGTATCTAGAATACAAAACATTTAGTCATTGTAAACTGTACTTGCCAATGCAACATGATTTCGCATAGATTGCAGTCAAAGAATGACCGATAGATTGGCCAAACTTTTTGTTGTTTGCAACAGACTCTTGTATTTACAACAGTGCCATTGGGTGAAACGCATCAATCTTAGCAGAACGAATAACTTAGCACGTTAGCCTGAATACGATATCTAAACTCTTGGCACTTTTTCTCATTTCTTTGTAAAACTGTTATTACTCTGTTGTATATAATTTGATGGGGACTTTCTAACAAAACTACTGTCTCAGTTCGTTCAAGAGTGACATACCGAACGCCTTCCGAGCCAGCTGTAATCCCATAGTTTCATTGTACTAGACAACTTTTAGCGGATTTTCACAAACAGCCGTGATCCGGAGTTAGAACACAAGTGTTTTTTTAAAATAAATATTCCTTGTATTGTCATTAATGTCAGTATCTCATTCTTGTTTGTTATCATATAAAAACGAGATAAGCTTCTTATTGTTGGTATCTTTTATGCATGTGTTACAACTTAAACCAGACATTACACTTCACGGGTGGTGATTTTGGTATGCTTACGCACAACAGGCTGACCTTTCTAACAGATATCGATTGATCCAACGATCTCCCATTCATTTCCGTTGATAATGCGGTACGAGTTCATGATGTTTGTAGAACTAGTTACCATAATTCTTATCATCTTTCGTAACAGATTAGTAATCTTTCTTTTTCTTTTGTAAATTCGACTTAAAATCGACTGTACGCATGAAGCTATCAGCGAGGTAGATGGTACACTAGTCTGTAATAAGTCCAGAAGGTTAGAGCGTTGGGCAGAACACTTTGAGGGTCAATTTAGTTGGCCTGCTGCTTCTATTGCGTTGCCGCCACAAACTTGTGATGTAGCACCCTGGTCGGTAGATTTGGAACCACCCACTGAGACTGAGGTTCGCAATTGCCTTTCGGCTCTCAATCGTAATAGGGCTGCTGGCCCAGATGATCTCGTGCCGGCACTTTTCAAAGAAGGTGGAGAGGCGTTAGTAGAGGCATTGACTCAGTTGTTTCAACTTGTGTGGACGACGGAGACCATCCCTCCGTGCTGGGTCACTCGATAATAGTTCCCATATTTAAGAAAGGAGCCCGGGGCTCTTGCGAAAACCATAGAGGGATTAGTTTGACCCCAGTCATTTCAAGGGTTCTAGCATCCATTATACTTCGTCGACTCACTGCAGTTCGGGAAGTAAACATTAGGGAAGAACAGGCAGGGTTTCGCCCTGGGCGGGGTTGTATAGATCACATTTTTACCCTTCGTCAAATTCTGGAGCAGCGTCATGTGTACCGCCGGCCAACAATCGCCGTATTCCTCGACTATAAAGGTGCGTTTGATTCGGTGGACCGATCTACACTTTTAGAGTCGCTTAGACGTAAGGTGTTGCTGTTTGACAACTTTCAAGCGGCACAAACAACACTGGACGCTATTTCGCGTTCTGCTAAGTACTTCGGAATGCGCTTTGCAGCCTCAAAATGCAAAGTGCTTCTGCAAGATTGTTGTGATCACGTAGATTTAATGTTAGATAATGAAGTCATGGAGATTGTTGACCGGTTTGTATACCTGGGAAGCTGCATCAGCGGTGGCGTCGGAGGTGTAGGGAATGAAATAGAAGCGCGTATTTCCAAGGCTAGGGCGGTGTTCGCTAATCTAAGACACCTATGGCGACAGAGAGGTATTTCCCTAAAGCTTAAGGGTCGCGTATATCAGACAACAGAGGGCTGTATTACTTTACGGCAGCGAAACCTGGCCGCTCAGAGTAGAGGACGTGAACCGTCTCCAGGTATTTGACCACCGATGTCTGCGTTCAATCGCTCGTATCGGGTGGCACCAGCGAGTAAGCAACGAGGAGGTTAGGAAGCGGGTGTTTGGCACTGATTGTCAAACGAGTTCTTCTTGTTCAGTCGCTACATTTGCACAGACTTAGATGGTTAGGTCATGTACTAAGGATGCCAGCTAGTCGTTTGCCACACCGAGCACTGTTTGCCGACGCTGCGGCCGACTGGCGCAAGGTGCGAGGTGGACAGATGATGATCGTTCACGAAGGGTTGGTCACTGTAGGATCGGGTTCGTCTCCCGGGCTGGGGCCCTCGCGACTCACAGAGGTGGCTTGAGACGTTAGGTGAGATGGCGGCTAATCGAGCTCAGTGGCGTGAATGTTGTCGTTGTTTGGCCGAGTTGTCTGTGAAGTGAGTGCACTTAATGATGCGGGCAGTGAAAGCCGTAAGGAAGCTGTCTTGCTGATGACGCCTTACTTTCACTTACAGCTCGGTTGTTTGTTTGCAAGGTGTAGGCGCCTTGATGTTGTATGTTTGAATATAGACGTAGCTATTTTTAGTAGTTAGGTCCACTTTTCCCCCCTCCTCTGTTTTCTTCTTTCTTCCTATATAAGTTTCTTTTTTTCCTTTGTTCTTCGTGGTTGTGTGGCAGTCAAGCATCAGTGTGAACCACTGATGTATTGCTGTCTATGATGATGATGACACATGATAATTTTGAAGGTATTGCACACAGAGTGGAGTCATTGGGTTTATCTCTCACGTAAAGCTGACGAGAAGGTAAAAACTTACAAAGTTGTGCTCTGTGCAATGCGTGACGTCCATCTCCACTCAATTCTAAGTGCTATGGGAATTTTAGTTTGAACGCAGTTGCTATGAGGATTTCAACTTTAATTATTCTTTGGCTGTTGCTGAAGTAGTTTTTCGTAATCCGTGTAGCACATACATGCTTGGTTCAAATATACAGGCTACGCCAAGATTAGTGAATGCACACAACAAGCTGCAAGAAAATGACCATTCGCCCCGTGCGACCTGCACATGTACCTGTGACTCATGAGTGAAAGCGCACTTCAGCACGAATCTAGATGTGTCTACGCAGCCCAGTATAGGACACTCACACGGACCAGCGTAACCATCCCTGCAGTCTACAAAGGGACACAAAAGGAAGGTGGGTCAGCTTGGCCTCCTGGTTCTTCTAAGGATGCGCATAGATTTATTGTTTCGTTGGGTGTGGGGTGATTAACCAACCTGAAACAAATTTAGAGGTAGCACCAGGAAAAGTCATTAATGTTTATGGCTATGTAGGAAGTTATACGGGTTTAAAAACAAAATAAGTCAAAATGACTATTTGGTCAACCTGCGGTTAAATCATGACAATTCTCAAGCAAAACAGTAGTTATCTAATTTTACCATAAACGACGGTCCGTAGGTCTTCACACTATCTACGAAAATTCTTTTGTTCAGCCCAATTTACAACTGCCCAGGTAACTCGCTAAATCTAAAGTCTTCGCTGGGTCAACTGCATTGCAGACAGCGATCAGCCTGGAGTAGTCTACTATGATCAGTCGTCAGTTTATGGTTTCAACCTCAAACTCGACAAGCACCGGTAGAAAATCGGGCCAAATCTTCGCAGTGCTTAATTCTCGGAATCATTCTGGTCAAATGTGGCTGCCTTCGCTGTGTCACATTGGCTTCTAGCCCACTGTTGTTTACTCCCCGGTGAAATGTGCTGTTTAGTTAAGTTCTAGTCGTAATGGTTTTCCCTAACCATCTATCTTTCCATTTTCTACCAACATTTTTGATTGTTTGAATTTTCGTCCTTGACGACTTTCCAAGTCTTTTAATCGCAACCATAATACACTCTGCTAGTCCTCCCCTCACACCATTCAATACAGAATTAGATGTGCATGTTCGTCAGCAGGTACTTACGTTCTATGTAAACTTTATAATAAGGTGTAAGATAATGTCAACCAAAGCCTTCAAATTCAAATGATTTTAGAGGGAAGAATGTTGTTGGAAACACAATCACCAAGCTCAACACACTTTAACTCAAACTATCAACGGTGCTGCAGTTTAATGATGGGCGATTGCATAGAAATTTGAGACCCGTTTCATTGTACTTGAAAGAGTACAACCGCAAAATGTTGGAAGAATCGTTTGAAATTTGATCCACATGTTCATATGGCCAGAATTGTATTCAATACAGTTAACTACGAACTACGGTTGGGAATGCTGTTAAAAACTGAAATCAAACTTTGGAAATGAGCAATCTGTTTCACTAGCGACATTTCATGTAATTATGTAATTTAATAATTCGATTTCATTGAATTTTGTTTGCTTTTATTGTCGTTTTTGAGAACAACGCCATTAACACAAGACTAATCAATAGATTTTAATTATAAAAGCTACACATGAGCAGGTCTTGTTGGGTAAGCATCACCTGTAAAGCATAGTCATAAAAGCGAAGCCTGCCAGAAGTGGTTTAACTGAGCATTGTCGTAGGAGCGATTGGCCGTCTCGCCGGTCGGAAAGTTTTAGGATAGTCTCTGAGGGAAGTGACTACATTTTTCAGTCGATTTCCCGTTTGCTGCGGTTTAGAGATCAAGAAACCAGACATCTTGTTATACTTCGTAAAACAAGCGGAGAGCATTTTCGTAACCTACGTCATTTCATTCCTCCCAGTTTAGACTGTTACTGCAGAAAAGATGCAAGTATGAGGAACCTGGACATTGAGGAAATTTGAAGCAACGACGATAACAGCTTGTTACCGCGCGATAAGCGCTTCACCAGTTTAGCTACGAAACTATTTCAAGAGAACAAAACGTCACACTTGTACTCGGCTACCTACCCGACAAAATGTCATATGGAGTTCACCAAGTGGACCGAGAAGTAGGTGGTCCTAGAAAGAAAACTCGAGCAGTTAATTCCCTGAATAATTTGGTGGTTTTTCTATGACGATGGGATGAGTGGGTGAATGAGGCCAAATGTAGAAGTTCTCTTTTATCTGCGCAGTTTTGTAAATTAACTGGTAGAGTGCTTGTCGTCTATGAGCATTCTGTTGCTGTCAAAGCTTCGAGACCAATCAAACTGCAGAATCTGTGCAGTTGGAGGTCTTTTGAGTGAACGCACTATTCTACCTTACCAATGGGTCTATTGAAGTGCAGCCAGAATGCTGCCGTTTGAGGAGAACATATTGTTTATGTTGAAAACAAAAGTGTACTGTTTTTAATGGAATCGCTGATTTTTCGGGTTGGAGAAAAAGCTGGTTATCAAGGGGCTGGCCATTGCAAGCCGCTTTTTACTCCCCCACTAAGACCCTCAATACATACAGAGCCGAAGGTTGGAAAGTTTATATGGGATGGACGGCTAATCGAGCTCAGTGGCGTGAATGCTGTCGTTGTTTGGCCGAGTTGTCTGTGAAGTGAGTGCATTTAATGACGCGGACAGTGAAAGCCTGTAAGGAAGCTGTCTCACTGATGATGCCTTGTTTTTACTCATAGTTATTTTTACGAGATGTGGGCATATTTATGTTGAACGCTTGAGAAGAGACACAATTGTTTTTAGTAATCAATTCCTTTTCCCTCCCTCTCTTTTTTGGTTAGGGCTTGCTTTAGGTTCTGTGGTTATGTAGCAGTTGAGTATTAACGTGATTCACTGACGTGTTGTTGACGTTGATGAGGATGACGCTGTAAGCTAGTCTTTTTCTGCCAAAGAACTATGTATCTTAGTTCAATTTGATTGTGCCTCCAAAATATTTTTCCTTTTGGCCAAATTAAAATTTTTTCTATAGATTGCCCTAGTAAGCAGATAATCTGACCCACAAAATCAGCGTACCAAGGTTTGTCCAGCTGTTTCTTGGCTCCGTATTTCCTCGTTCAACATCAAACTGTAGTTCAGACATGACTAACCGACCAAAAATTGCTATGGTTTCTTCTAAAATATTTCATACTTCCATTTAGTTTGATTTTTTACTCATCAATTTGTTGTGTATCGAATGCAAACCGTTACATTGACACTTCTTTCGAACATTCGCTGAGGGTGTAATTAATTCTGATAATGTTGTGTTTGTGAAGTTTTTCTACAAATGACATTACGTTGTGGTTCAAGAGCAACTTTCAAACAAATTAAAACAAAATAAACAAGTACCCTTTCAAAATCGTTTGTTGTTCACCTCTTCAATTATTTTAAGCGTCATAAATTAACAAACGTAAACTTATATATGACTTAGTTTCGAACGTAAATCAAGTATTCAAAATTTTAGCAATGCGAATCACAAGTGCTTGAAAAATCGGTTTAATGTGTTCCAGAAAATAGTTATGTACATGTGCGCGCTCGCAAGCTAACATTCATACGTGCCGTTAGACGAGGTCTAATTCTATAACAAGCTCTCCTCCTTGAAAGTGTTTTGTCCTACGGGCGGAATGATTGGGTACCACAATATGGGTTTTGTTTCAGCTGGCTAGCATTTATTAAAATGCAAAATTGGCGCTCTTCAGAAGCACGGAAGTAAAAGCAATTATTCCAGTCTTCACAGAAATAAACAGCTACGATAATTGCAAATATATTCACTGTTGTAAATCATTTTGCCCAGGTAAAAACATAACGTGAAATAACGGAAGATAGGTCAGTGTTTAATTCAAAAAGTTAGCGAAAAAATTACGATCACTATTCAACATAAACTGTTTATCGAATTTAGCAAATTCATCTTTTACGGGTAATTTCTGATCACCAACCTTGAAAAGGATTTCAAATTTTATAAATCTAGAAGACTGGTTAAAAAAAAGAAAAGTAAACGGGTAATCATAACTTTCGAGAATTTGATTCAACTCTGAAGCTTCTTTAAATCATGCAAATCTTGGGAGCTTCAGACTTCTGTCGAGAGTAAGGTAATGCGCTATATAATCATTTTTTATTGAATCTTTGGTTAAACTAAAACCACTGTAAAAAAAAGACTGCTTATTTTTCCATTTTTATTACTGTACACAAATTTAGGCAGGCAATTCTGATTATATTACATTTTGAGATGCGTACATATTACAGATTGGTTTAGCGAGATCTCCGCGGGGAAAAAAAACCCTTTCGAAGTGAACCCATCGAAAATTTTATCTGCACACGAGAGGGACAACCAAAGACTGGTCATATTCAGAAAGGAATAAATAATTCTAATAACATTACTAGACAACACAACATAAAAACATCCTAATTTTAATAATATTTGTGAATGGTAACGAATATGATGAAATGAAGTGACAAAACCGTCATACCATCATACCAGATGCTAATGGAGCTAAAGTCACTTAGGTTTCACAAAACAATCGTTTTTCTAGTATGTGTGAGATGAATACAAACAACCTATCACACATTGCAGGCTTGAATCATCCGTTTACCGGGCTTCTTTTAAAAGCACAGTTTGCTAAACCGTAGTTGGAATAAGACCCATATTTGTGGGTCCACTGCGATTTATTCGTGAGAAAATGAATTGTTCCACCGAATAATTCATGTATCTCAATGTCTGCTATCATCCACTTATTAATTTGTTTTGGGTAAGGATGAACGCATCACACCAGATTTCCGGTTTCAACAAGTTACAGCCTCGGGTTTGAGAATAACAATACACACCGTTTTATGACGCTCAATCTACACTATTCATTTCAATACGGTCCCCTTTCGAGGTTACAATCATCAGACGCACTCGAGAAACATAAACGGAACACGATTCAGATCGATGGTCTTTATGATATCAGTCAGCAGGTCTCTTCTACTAATACACCGGGTCGCCTGCAGCAGCGTAATAATTGGACAGAGTTGCTGGATGGGCAATGTCCATGTAATGCTACACCTCGGCTCAGTCTTTCAACTGATCGGTTAGTCACCTACTTTGTATACCTTACAAAATATCGTGGTTCATCTTCTGGCATAAGCATCACGAAACCTAACTGATGGTCGTTTCAGGTAGTAGCGAATATTTTGCTCCTCCCCCAAAG